>APFE031080930.1:134491-245757 GCA_000404065.3 Pinus taeda | reverse complement strand
CGCCGCCCAAAAAAAAAAATTCCTTCAAAAAAATTGAGACTGAAATATGCATGAAACCCTCATTCCCATGGAACCGTAACCTGCTCTGATACCACTGATCCGGATCTTGGGAGGAGGCCCCCAAGATATAAAAGATTGAAATGGATCTTGGGAGGAGAGACCCCAAGATCTGAAAATTTGAAATTACCAGAAGAAAAATATGAGAATGCCCAATAAACAAAACCACAAAGAAACTTTTTATTAAAACCCAAGTGAAAATAAACCAACTAGGGCAATGGTAGCTTATCTCTGAGAAGAGATGTGTGGCTACATGCCTCTGAACTATAAATGCTACATTGTGGCGGACAATCTGTCCTTTTACAAAATGTGACTTGTTACTTATAGTATTTTTCAGTTACAATACCACGGGTCAATTCCATGGGTGAATGAATACCATGGGTGGATTTTACAATACCACGGGCGGATTCCATTTACAATACCATGGGTAAATTCCATGGGTCAATGAATAATATGGGTGGATGAGTACCATAGATAACCAATACAAGGGGCCATTTTCCATTCGGATCATGTATGGCATTAATCTTGTCTAGAGGCTGGGAAAACACATGAATTCTAAACTACAAATAAACCCTAACCCTGCCGTGCGCTGATAGAACGGAATATTAGAAGCAAGCAAGAACACTGAGTTCATACCGCAGAGTTTTTTTCATGAATTCTAAACTACAAATAAACCCTAACCCTATCGTGCGCTGATAGAACGAAATATTAGAAGCAAGCAAGAACACTGAGTTCATACCGCAGAGTTTTTTTATTTTTGTTGTACCGCAGAGTTTTTTTATTTCTGTTGTAGACGCTAAAATTCTCTGTTAAAGCCCGGATGAAAATCTATGAGCATTTACGCCAGATTGTATTCCTATATAAACATCTGGTAGGAAGCACAAGGCTACGCGGCCCTCATGCAGCGAAGACACGCACACGTTTAGTGCGGCCCTTGTCGTTTCAGTCATTGCCAATGGTCAGGCATTGCCAATAGTCTCATCGAGTACGCTTAGCGTTTCATAGCCCATAGCCAGATCCAATGGCTGAAAACACTTTAATCGTCTAACACATAATCAATGGCTCAGAACAGCATAGGTCATATTTTAGGGATGTCTTTCTCTGAGGGAACACCTTACGGGGTAATTAGTTAAAAAACTATAAATTAGAATTCGTTTCCTTTATACGCGTTTCTTTGGTTTTGCCACGACTATCATCAAAACCTAAGCTTGTGACATCGATTCCATTATCATAGGCATTCGTTGCTGCAAAGATGATCGAAATAATTGAGAGGTATCATAAGTGGATCGATTTAATAGATTATGAGCCAGAAGTAAGAAACATCTTGTCTTTCCCATGCACAGGTCACTCTAAACAAAAACTCGGTCCGCCAGTTGTTATGCCTCTAAGAACCATTCCCTCCCCTCATTGGGAGAAGGGTTGCATGGAGGTGCTTCAGCACAAAGCCCACCTGTCATTCCAACTAACTTGGCCTTCCTCCTTTCGAGACACAAAACAACTAAAACAAATTTATAAGAAGAGCTTCGGCATAAATCACATGAAAGAGACCTTTGTCGACGTGTTTCGAACCAACTAGTGTGGTTCATCGTCAGGACAAGTTGAAGAAACAGATCTGGCCAAGCAAGTTAAATAGACTGAGCAGAGACTCTAATGGCTATAAACGGCTATTTTTGACCCTAGGACCCAGTCCAACTTATATTAACAAATTTAATATTTTTATAATGTTGATAATCTAGAAATTAGTAAAATTAGTTAATAGATTATCAACATTATAAAAATATTAAATTTGTTAATATAAGTTGGACTGGGTCCTAGGGTCAAAAATAGCCATTTATAGCCGTTAGAGTCTCTGCTCAGTCTATTTAACTTGCTTGGCCAGATCTGTTTCTTCAACTTGTCCTGACGATGAACCACACTAGTTGGTTCGAAACGCGTCGACAAAGGTCTCTTTCGTGTGATTTATGCCGAAGCTCTTCTTATAACTATGATGAATCACACAAGCCTCAATTCTACAACTAAAACAAATGTTAGCGCAATAAATTTTTAAACAAAAAAAATCGAAACCCACATCATTAATTCAATCACATTATTTATTTACCTGCTATGGTTAGCACGATTCTAATCGCTGATTGGGATGGAACTACATATACTCATTGAAATCCATATAAACCAGGTCATGCATTCATTCTACCATTCTAGAACCCATTTCACACCACGATTGAGTCTTTTAACGACAAGACATACACTACAACGAAACCCTGTGATTAACATCCCTTTTTGCTTCCTTTTTTGTGTCTAGAGCCCATTTTTGGTGCTATTTGTGTCCATTTAACAAATATGGTGCAAAACTTGATGTAAAATTTTCACCGAGTTTTGCACCAAGTCTTACACCAAGTTTAGCACCAGGTATTGTAACATTTTTTGCACTAGATTTTACACCAAGTTTTACGCCAGGTTTTATGCCACGTTTTATGTCATCCTTTGCACCATGTTTTGCATCAAGTTTGGCACCTAATTTTGTTTGAACAACTTTTTCATCCTCTATTTCATCCACTTTTTTCACCTACACTTGCATCAACTTTTGCATCCTCTTTTGCATCATTTTTTAAATCATTTTTTAATCCATTTTTGCATCCCCTTTGCGCCAAGTTTTGCATCGAGGTTTGTGTCTAATTTTGCGTCTAATTTTATTGCATCCACTTTTGCATCTTGTTTTGCATCCATATTTGCATCATCTTTTTCATCTGTTATTGTGTCCACTCTTGCATCATATTTTCTTGTGCCATAATTTGCACCAAGTTTGGCACCTCCCTTTGCACCCATTTTTGCTTCTAAATTTGCATCCACAATTGCATCCTCGTATACATCTAGGTTTTCCTCGACTTTTACATTTATTTTGCATCTCTTTTTGTATCCACTTTTGTGTCAAGATTTGCATCGAGTTTTTTGTCTCATATTTCATCTACTTTTGCATCCTATTTTGCATCCATTGTTGCACCCATGTTTACGTCCACTTTTGCATCCCTTTTCGCATCTTATTTTGAATCTTCATTTGCTTATTTTTTTGCATATATCATTACATCCACTTTTGTTGTGACATGATTTGTGCCATGTTTTGTACTCACTATTGTACCCATTTTTCTTACAGTTTTACATCCATCTTCGCATCCTCTTTTGTATCAAATATTGCATTTATTTTTGCACCCAATTTTGTGTTGGGTTTTGCGTCTCATGTTGTATCTTATTTTGCATCTAGTTCCATTGCATCCATATTTTGCATCCAATTTTGTTTCTCCTATTGCATCCATGTTTGCATCCAATTTTACATCCCTTATTGCATCTTGCCTTGCATATAAGTTTGCATCTTTTTTTTGTGTCTCTTATTACATCCACTTTCTCATCCACTTTTGTTGTGCCACAATTTGTGCCATATCTTGTGCCTATCGTTGCAACCTACATTTTCTTTCACTTTTGCATCCTCTTTTGTGTCCAAGTTTACATCAAATATTGTTTATGTTTTTTCATCCCATTTTGCATCTACTTCTGATGTTTCCAATTTTGCATCTAATTTTGTGTGCACTATTGCACCCATGTTTGGTCCATGTTTACATCCCTTTTTGCATCCAAGTTTGTATCACTTTTTGCGTTCGTTGTTGTATCCACATTTGTTTCACCACAATTCATGCTAATTTTTATGCCTACTATTGCACCCATGTTTTCTTCCACTTTTTCATCCATGTTTGCATCCTATTTTGTGTCCAAGTTTTCATCGACTATTTCCTCTACTCTTTCATCAATTTTTGTGTCAATTTTCTGTACTGTTTTGCATCTACTTATGTTGTGTCCACTCTTCATCCAATTTTACGTCTATTGTTGCCCCCATTTTTTTTGTTCACTTTTGCATCCCTTTTCCAACACCCATCATATTTTTTGCATTGATGATATTTCTTATGACATTGATAATTATGAACAACTGATGACAATGTCAATAATTATCACGATGATGATAATGAAGAGGATGATGATGACATGAGTTGTGATTATTGTGATAATGACAATGATGATAAAGATGATGGGGGTTATAGTGACAATGATGATAATGCCAATGATGATGACGATTCTAATGACCTTGGCTAATATTCCCATTTTTTAAATGTTGTCATGGTCATAATAATACTCATTATCTTTGGCATCATCTTCCAAGTAATCATCATTATCATGATTTTGATCTTGGTCATCATCAACAACAATAATGGCATGAATGATGATTATGATGTTCATGGTGAAGATCACAACAATAATGATAGAAATTACATTAATTATGATGATGGGGATGATGAAAATAATGACTATGATAATGGCAGTGATGATGATGATCATCGATCATCTCTCAAAAATAAAGTTGTTATTTCTCTTGCATATATCGTGTGCCCTAACAACCCTTTCGAGCACTCGTAACATTTTTTGGGTTTATGATCTCCCTTATGACACCTATAATTATGAACAATTAATGACAATGTCCATAATCATGATGATGATGACATGAATGGTGATTATGACGATAATGAAATGATGACAATAATGATGAAAATGATGGTGGTGATGATGACGATAATGAAGATGATGACACTCCCTCTAAACTAGGGAGGTACTCATAATGAGACAAAAAAGTATTGTCAAGTTTAAATATTCATATTAGAAGGGATTTGGATTGATAAGCATCAACGATGATTTACATCATCATGGCCAACATTGTCAAAATGGCAAGGCCTTTACTAACAAGTTCTATCTCTTCATTAGATCAAAGCACAATGTTGGGAGGCATAAATTTGGAAACCATTGCCTCTCTAGGCACTTACCCCACGAGGATGTTCACCAAGTATGTCCTCACATGATCATTTCCTAATCCATTGTCATAATATTTGACACCAAGAAATGTTGATCCTCATGACTTTTCTTATCTTGGATTAATGTACTTGACTTATGGTGGTTAGTCCTAGTAAAAGTATATTTTCTCAAAGAATATTTGTCCCAGATGTTTATCCAATACACCATTCTCCCTACTGGTGCCTTTACTATGCTTACGACTATTAGTCTTGGCCATAGTACATGACACATGGATAACATGATGTCCACCCTCACTCCCTCTCTAATGGGGAGGAAACATCCACAAGCATAAGCTTTTCTCAATAATACCCATCATTTTCATAGAGAATAACATCATTACTTTATTTTCATCATATCACGCCTTTATGATTAAGCATTCATAGATTTGTGGCAAAATACTTCCCCTTTTTTCATTTGTGATGAAAGAAAATCAAAAGGTGAAAGCCAAAATCATTAAAGATGCACTCTAATGATTTATATAAGTCTAAACTCTAAGGTTGTAGTGAAAATGCATGTAAATTTTATATCTATGAGTTGTGCCAAACATATGAAAACCTTATTCCCTAAGTCCTATATATAAGAAAAAACAAAAGAAAGAAAAATAAGGCCCAATGAATGATAACTCATGTATTCACTTCCCCTTTGTAAAACATGTGAACATATACACTCCTAGTCACACTTGATCACATGTTTGTGATGGTTAAATCATGGAGTCCTCTTTTCCCCTTGCATTTTCACTTCATCATTTAAGAACCTAATTGAGGATCTAGGGAATGTTTGTTGCCTAAGGGTTTCATGTATACTCTTGGTTACTTATGTCACACTGTGGTCAATTTATGTGACAAAATGAAATACGTAAGTTTGTGGAGTCATTAGAACAATATATTAAGTTAGTCACCACACATACATGTATTACATATAATTGATCCACATGTGTGGGTTGGAGACTCATTGTTTGAGAACTTTAATGGAGGCTACTTTAGGGCTTTGATGGTATAGCTTACAAAATCTCTTGGTAAACATTGTGATTCATCCTTTCTTTTCCTCAAGACACTTGATAATATTGAAGTCACTCTGAATAATCCCTGGAGATGGGGAGTATAAATATTTTTTTGTAAGCCTGTGGTTCATAGACACCATGGTCAACGGGTGGCGCTGCGTCCATGGAAAAATCTGGACTAATTGACCTCATAGGGAATCTAGCCCCACGGCCCACTAGCAAGGCCTGACCCCAAGGACTTCGGGGAGATTGGACCCTGTGATCTCCCGATGGTGAGGCACTGATTTTGACCAATTGAGCTAACCCTTGGGGCTAGATGGGGAGTATAAATTACTTGTAGTGGAAATAGAATTGAGAAATAGAGGTTTTCCATTTGCGATATTGGAGTCATAGACATTGGAAACATGGTAGTAGTCCTTGATGTTAATGAACTAAAATTGTATTGTCATAATGCGAAAATAGGTAAAAATATTGGTAACCTTGATGTCCTCATCATTCCAATAATAGCCATTACACCCAAGTATCTCTAAGCATCAATCACTAGTAGTTGGCAATTCCTCCCCCATTTTCCAATTAGATGAGGTAGAATCTCACTTAATATTTTTGTTTCTTATATCAACATCATTGATGGGTGCTTTGCGTACCATTTTTCTTTTAGGAGTCTTTGTTTTCCTTTACTATTGAGGCTCCTCATCTTCCATGAGACTATTTTCATGGAGAATTTACATAGAAAGGAAGTATAATGTGTATAAAAAAAACATGTTTCAAGATTTAAGTGCTTGGACAATGCCACTTCATGACTCCTATATTTCCTTAACCTGGGACTGAATGGTGAACTTGATGGCAGTAAGGAAAATTGACCAGTGAAAATCTCAAAAAGAGGTAACTTTTGACTTTTTCACATACAAGTTAATATAATAAAAAAATATCCATAACAATTTCATCAATAAATGAATCATTAAAAAATATATCCAATATAATTTCATCAAGCAATGAATCATTACAATATAAAATACAATCTATAAACCTTTTGGGAACTTTTTGGGAACAATATTTAATATTAATATTTAACAATAATATGGACAATAACAAATTTTCATAAATTAAATAACATGATATCAAGCCTAAGAAATGTCACTAACAGAAAACTAAAAAGCATGAAACTAATGGGAGTGAGCACTCAAGGCCACGAGAAGACAATTAATCTATTAAGACCAAGATTAATAGGGACAAAGATCTGCAAAGGACAAAGGCAAACCTATTTTAACTTTATTATTTTATTAGGTGCAAGTTGAACATCTCAAGATATAATGAAGAGCAGAATTAATTTTATTTCATTAAGAAAACCCAAGCACATTATATAACTTAGCAAGGAAGAGATGTATAATACCCATCTTAGCGACAAGACACATGGCATTAAGTTACGTTTTTATATATAGTTTAATTTTTTATCATAAAATCACAAATTTATTATGAATGGAATGTTTACAATCCATTTTTATAAAAATAAAATATAATTTTTGTATAAAAAAATACGAAAACCAAATATATTTTTAGAAAAAAAAAAAAAAAAAATAATATATATATATATATATATATATCTATATAATATATTTTTTTAATTTAAAATATTTTTTAGAAAATTTTTAAACACTTCCCACCATTCTAAGAAGCAAAAATAATAATAGAAATAAGGAGGGACCAAAAATCTTCCTTTCCCTACTAAGTGTTTCCCACCTTTCATTCCACTCACTCGAGTTATTTCATAAAACATAGATAATTGTTATTTCACACTCTTTTGGCAAAGCATATTGAGCTTCGCCTGTGATATATCTATTCCTTGGTCGAGTCCTTTATATATTGATCAAGTTTTGATTGCTTGGAGATTAATTAGAGCAAAGAAAACATGAGTACTCTTAATTCCAAGTTCAATGCCTCTGATGGTGGACACGAGGCAGGGGAGGGGTTTCTATTGTGGTCATAACTCCAATTTCATTGTCTCTGATGGTGGACGAGGCAAGGGAGGGGGTTACGATCATGGTTGTGGTCATGGAGTTTTCTCTTTTACATTATATTTAGGGAGTTCAAAGCAATTTGAATGGAATCATGGTCGTCACTGGGTATAATGCATTAAGTGTGATAATGGATAAAATGAAGTAATTATTTGTGAGCATTTATTCTTGAATGAACATTAGGATCCATTTTATCATAGAGAAAAGTACATGCATTAAAAACAACTCATTATTTCATATGACATTGATATTGTATGCAACTTATTTTTCATTAAAAATAATTTACTTTTTCATGTGACATTCTTTTTTTGTTAAAATTTATTTTATTTCTAATTTGAATTACAATTTTATTTTACCAATCGTGCATGGACATCATAAGAAAATTCAAAATATAATATGAAGAACAAATGGATGGGTACCTACTACATATGCATTAAAAAATGCTTCTACTATTTAATGTGAATTACAAGTGTAATCTTAGTTGGATCTCCAATATATC
This sequence comes from Pinus taeda, assembly GCA_000404065.3. Lineage (NCBI taxonomy): Eukaryota > Viridiplantae > Streptophyta > Pinopsida > Pinales > Pinaceae > Pinus > Pinus taeda. The sequence goes on along the minus strand of APFE031080930.1, from coordinate 237,302 downwards.
TTAAACCATATTTTCATTTTATTTTCTAGTACTGTTAAATGTTATTATGTCCTACCTCATTTTATTGTTTGAATTGTAATAAAAATATGCATTGTGCTATAGAATTAGTACTAACATGTAATATTGATTTTTTTCTAGAACGCTACATGTAATGACCACGAAGATGATGATGCAGACTATGTTTAGATTACATCATATATCAGAGACAATGATGATGTGGATGGTGATGGCATTGGTGACGATTATGTGGATGATATTATCAGGATGGTGAGGATGATGATCATGAGGATGATCTTGATTATGATTTTCGTGGTGCTAGCTAGCCATGCGTTATTTTTTATATTTAGTTCGGATGTATTAATATGGTAATCATACATTTGAATTTTAGTTGATTCGAATAATGATGATGATACTATTGGTACTATCTTGTTACCTTATGAATGTGTTGAAAATTGTTTACATTTTTTTTATGAAGAATTATTGTGTATGATGAGATTCCTATTTTTGTATGGATGTTGTGAATTTAACTTAGAATAATGATATCTATCAAACATTTTTAATTCATAATCATACATTGAATTTTAGTCGATTTGATTAAATATGATGATGATATTATCATTTTTATCTTGTTATTTTATGTATATATTGAAAATTATCAACATTATTTTCAAGAAGAATTATTATGTATGATGATATTACTATCTTTTGATGGATGTTGTGAATTTACCTTAGAATAATGGTATTCACAAAATATTTTGATCTGATAATCACGCATTTGAATCTTAGTTGATTTGATTAAAGATGATGAGGATATTATTAGTATTATCTTGTTACTTTATATATGTATTGAAAACTGTCATTTTTTTATTTTATTTTATTTATTTTTTTATGGAGAATCATTATGTATGATGATATTACTATTTTTGGATGTAATATTGTGAATTTACCTTGGAATAATGATATCTGCGATAAGTGTTGATTTAGTAGTCATATATGTATATTGAAAATTGTCAATGATTTTTGATGGAGAATTATTATATATGAGGATACTGCCATCTTTTTTATAAATGTTGTCAATTACCCTTGAATTTGTTTACATAAATTAAGTTATCAATCTGAATCGTGATATCTTCTTAAATGTGTTATACATGAAAATACTTCCTCATCATCATGGAAGAGAATACTATGTTTTTGGTTGAAATACCCCTTTCTCATAGACTATATAAGACTATAATAAAATTTATGTACCATGAGGACCATGTTATCCTAGTCTATAACAATTTGTCCCCTTCATCTAACTTTTGTTACTAAAATTCTCACTCAGTCACGAGAAAAAAGCTCGAGTTAGCTAGAATTTGACACTCTTGTTCACTTTCGGAAACTAATATGGTGGAATGTGATCTATTTGTCCTCATCTTTAGCTTTTTCCTAAAAAGGAAAATCATACAAAAGTAGGAAAGAGCCATAAAACATGGGGAAGCTTTTTCCTAAGCACAAAGCATCTAAAAAGTGGAAAACGACATTTTTATATGAGGAAACATTATTCACCAAAATGATTTTTCCCAAATTGAACTAATGAGGAATTTTGGAAATCTTCATAGCCTTCACTTTCCTATATATTGGAGGCTTGGCCATTGAGAAAAGGATGGGAATTCTTGTATTGTCACGCTGATCCATCTTGAGAGGGAGATTTTTGGAGCTAGGAGTTGGTGAAGGTGTTGCTACAACTTCATTTGATGGTTGTAACTTTCCTCCAACTCCATTATTAATATAGATCTATTGTTCATCCTTCCATATTCTTCTATTCATTATTTACTTATTATATTTAACTAATGAATGTATGGGATTTTGTTTTATATTTATTTCTTTAGTAATATTTATATGTTTCTCACAGTTTTGATTATCAAGATATTATGCTGTGAAGGTTTCATTGTCCTCTGTCTTATGTGTAGGACCAGCTTTGGAGCTAGGTAGGAGCACTTCCCATCTACACTAAAAACCCCAACAAGACCTGCATGCAAGAACTCACAGGAATTCCTTCTCTTTCTATTAATCTATACTCTACATCTTGGTCTATTAAGAATCCTAAACCTTAGAACAACCTTTCTCTTAATTGGTTTGTCCTAGCTTTCAAGGATAAACTGAGAGGGTTTTATGTTCATCTAACCATGCATCAAAGCCTACAGCAAAATGATATTTAGAAACTGCAATATATTTCACTATGTAATTGAAACTAGTAAAATGAACCCATAAAGGTCATCATAAATTGAAATAAAAGTAAAACTCAAAACAAGCCAAAAGTGGATTCAACTATGGATGAACAATTTGGAGTAGAATTGGATGTTAAACTAGCCATCAAAACAAGATGCAAATAATGACACAAAAAGGGTTTTAAAGTAGAATTAAAAAAAGGTGCAACACTAGACACAAAGAAGGGAACAAAGTAGGGCATACAAAACGATACCAAATTGGACACAAACAAGGATGCAAAAATGGACACCAAAATGAGAATGAAAAGAATGATGTAAAATTAGGATGCAAAATTGGGTGCAAAAAGGATGTAAGAAAAAACACCAAACAACATGTAAAATGGGACTAAAAAAGGGTGAAACCAAGGATGCCAAAAATGATGCATGACTAGATGAAAATTCAAACTAAAACCTAGGTGCAAAATGAGAAGCAAATATGAACACAAAATGTGGTAGAAAAAAAGATGCAAATTTGGATTCCAAAAAGGATGCAAAATTAGACACAAAAAAAATGCAATATTGGACATAAAAAAGGGTACAAAATTGGACACAAAAGTAGAAAAAATGGTGCAAAAATGGGCATAAAAATGGCTCAAATATGGATGCAACATGGATGCAAAATGAGGTGTAACAAGTGATTCAAAGTTTGGTGCAAAAACAAATGCAAAAGTAGACGAAAAAATGGCTCATAATTGAATGTAAAATTCGACACAAAATGGGATGAAAAGGTGGATGCAACACATGGTTCAACATAGGATGCAAATTTAGATGCTCAAAAGGATGCAAAATTGGATGCAAGAAATGGTGTTAAAAATGATGCTAAATTGAATGAAACAAATGATGCAAAATTAGATGAAAAATATGGTGCAAAATAGGATGCAAAAAATGGTGTTAAAAAAGGAAAATAAATTGGCGCAAAAGTAGATGTAAAAATAAGTACAAAATTAGAAGTAAAATATGGCACAAGACTAGTTGCAAAAACTGGCACAAATTGGATGCAAAAAAAGGCACTAAATCAGATGCAAATGATGGTGTAGAACTAGATGCAAATTACGACACAAAACTAGAAGCACAGAATGTCACAAAACAGGAAGCAAAAAATGATGGAAAAATAGATGCAAAAAATGGCATAAAACTAGAAGCAAAACCTGTTGTAAAACCAAATTCAAATCTTGGTGCAAAATATGATGGAAGAAATTATGCAAAATTTGGCGTAAAAAAAGATGTAAAATTTGGTGCAAAAAAGGATGCTTTAAAAATTGTACAATAGAGCCAGATTTAGCGCCACGTTGCTCATCCCAATTGAGAAAAAAATGCCCTAAAATCAGGTGCTAAATATGGTGCAAATTGCTTGTTTTGTTGTAGTGATATATGCACATATGAAATTTGGGAGTGTAGAACTATGGAGTTGAAAAAAAAATGGTATGTCGAGACCCACTACATACACAGATGATGATTCACAACTAGCCCTATTAGGTATATAATAAAGACCCACAAAAACACCGAAATGAAGAAATTTCAACATTAAGACAACATGTGTGCTTCTGCACTCTTCTTTGAAGAATCCTAACAAGATCTGTCGATCCTGATCTTTGTGTCGCCTACCCTGTATAAGAAAGTTAGAGAAAGAATTACGTTGACACATGGAGGTTGGGATAAACCTTATCCATTTGAATTTATTTTTTGGAGATGGAGGATTTGTGGGTTGTCAATGAGAGTGGTTGTGTGAAATGAAAGGAAACCAATCATTGGAATTTATAGCAACAACAATGTAGTGCTTTTCCAGTGCGTGATGCCTTTAAAGCAACCAGTAGTAGCAAAAGCTTATAAAGCTAATATAATTTTGTTTTCTTTCACAACACCATTTCCTTAATTCAATTATCGACATGACTAGCAATCTTGCGGCTTTTCCATACCTTTCTCCAAAAAATAAAATAAAAGCCACTGCCTCGACATTGACAGGGCTTATACACCAATGGCAGTTATAAATTGATTATAGATAAATCTTATCTCATTAATCTTGATGCTCGTTCCATTTAATATCATCCATATTTTTTATTATAGAAAAAACACGGTAATACATTACTTCTCCATTGACTTCTTTTACCAGCATCTCACACATTGGTTGGGGTAATTCTTATCCACAACCACCTGCAGTGTAGTGATCCACATGATCAGAGAGGGTGATGTTAAAGGAGTTGTCTATAATGCGACTTTTGGAGATTCCGGTGACGGAATCCGGCGGAAGAAATGAGGTTAAACCTTGATTTTTAGTAGTTAAAATGGTTTTTTAACTGCATATTTGGATTCAGCACCTTGAAAAACCCCTGGGACCCCATGATTGTGCAGAAACTAGCTATCAAACTTGGGATTCCAATAAATTACTGCCGGATTTTGACCGGAAAAATCCGCCGGAAAAACTTTCAAAAAGTCTCATTATAGACAACTGCGATGTTGAAAGGAAAAACAATGACTTTCCTTGGTTACGTGGTTTTTGGCGTTAAAGGGTGTTATTGCTCTATCCACATGCTTTTAAATAATTCCTTAAAGCTTAAAGGGGCTTGGACTTACTATTCAACATGCTTTTAAATCATTCCTTAGTAATTCAATCTACTCATCGACATTTATAAGGATTCTGATTCGAGGCTTACAAAAGGCAATGTTCAAAAATGTGCCTCCCTTTCTGTTTCTATATCGGTGATGGTGTGAATTTCTGGTTTGTCTTCTTAGTCGAAAGGCTTCAAACTATGACACAGTTGCAGTAAAATGGGGAGGTAGGAATATTTTTACCGGTAAGATTGATTTGTGTCACCCTTTGAAGGGATAAAACAACTTTCAGGCTCAGTAAAAGGAAACAAGAATTCACAGTCATCCTCCCCTTAAGATTGGTAATAAATCCATTGTCATCTACATGAGAGCAGATATAACGATTTGCATCTCTCACGGATATTCAGTGTTAGGCGAAGTACCCAATTTGTTCAATGGCGCTGCAATTGACAATTCCCAACTAAACGCATCGTCCAACTCTAAATTAATAGAATTATAAAGTTTAAGATGAAATTTAACCGTTATATATTACATCCTTGTACGCTGTATTTCCTCCCTTTGTCAATTAAGTTCGTAGATTATTGAAAACTGCTGAGTGCCAATCTCGAAGAGAGATCCGCAACCAATGTGCAACCCAGATTGATTCAAAATCTAGAATTTTTTTTTTTTTTTACAAGTCCACAAATTATCTTAATCAACAATTATATAGTTATCCTTACCCTAACACGCTCGTAGTCTGATAATTATGCCACTAGCAGAAGAGTCATCACATACACTACTTTAAATAACTGTTTATGAACAAAATTAATGATATAAATAATATCCACTCAGAAGATTTCACAATATTAAAAATAACTCGAGTGTGTACATAGATCATTCTTCTACATGATGCATGCAACAAAGAATTGTGTGTAACACCCCTCCCTTGTGTGATAAATTATTGTAAACCTAAGCTTAGTTAAAGCTACCTGTGATATCCTACCTTGTGTGCTAAATTCTTGTAAACCTAAGCTGAGGAAAGCTAGGTGTGATACCCTCCTTTGTGGGTTAAACTATTCTAAACCTAAGCCGAGGAAAGCTAAGGGTGACATTTATATGAAAATAAATTGTGTTATTAAAATTAATAAAATAAATCACTTGGAGGGTGGAGCACCAAGAGAGAGGAGATTCTTGCTAAATCCCATTAAGGAATGGGATAGAGATGCATCTTTCATGGTAAAGCTTCTAGATGTGATTCTATATAAGCTTGGATGGATTGGAGATTCATAGGATGGATGGGAGATCAAGATCCGTAGGACATAAAAGCTTTGTAGGAGATAAAGGCACGATTTTATGAGGAAAAGCCTCATGGGAGATAAAGGCGAGATTTTCGAAAAGACCTAGGCAAATGGAAAAATCCATAAAAGTGGGATGCTAATGGAAAATAAATCATGAAAGAGGGTATTAAATACCCAGTGCATTGATCAATTGAGGACAGTTGATCCTTGGAAAGAACTTCATCTAAGGGGGAACCAAAGGTGATTCATGGTTGGGTGGTCATGCTCCTCCCTCCAAGTGATTGTTTTAGATGGATTCGCCTACGTGGAATGTTTTGAATGTCGATCTCTTACCCTTCATGTGATTATTTTATTTGATTCAATATTGGATATGTTGCCCTGTCTTAGCTTATGTGTTAGTATGATGCTATTTATATTCATGTGATGGATTCCATTCTTATGCTTGTGAATGAGTAGGATATCAAATGAATCTAATGGCAAGCTCCATTGTGTTAGTGAAAGAACCTTTAATGTTATATAAAGCTTCTAGTTCACATTGCTAATAGTGGTAGATGCTTGCGGATCATTATGGTATAATGTAAGTAACATACTTGTCTATGATGGTCGGATTATCTATTGCACAGATATTCAATGAGGTTAGATTGCATTATGTTTGTTGCTTAGAAATTATATTATTATGGAACTGATGGAATATTACTATGCATGTGATTAACTGATTTAATAGCTTTTATATAGTTTATCCATGCAGATAGTAATTAGGCATGAGTTATAGATGCATGCAGAACTGTTAGAAGGTAAGTTCTATATAATCCAATAGACGAAGATTTCGTTACCATGCATGTCACTAGAGGTTTGAAGGTTGCATGTTATAGCTCCTTCTTCCTTTCCAATTGTAGTTGTGTTATAGAAATCGTTCGATGAAGATGAGATAATGTGGATATGGTATAAAGCTCCTTCTTGAAGGTGATATAACAGTCTGACTAGGGGGAAGGAACATGGAACCTTAACTACGTCTAAGGAAATTTCAAATTTTTTCAGGGATTTGCGATTATTTTCTAGATAGGCCATGGAGGTTTGCTACATAGTGCATATGTTCCATTTAGATTGCATAGAAAGCACCGATTTTTCAACAATTAGCCTTAAACGATTTAATATAATAATATTTTATATGGAGTGGAATAACGTATACCTATTTTATTACTTCTGCAATCTGATCCATGTGATAGGCTATTCTTCCTGTTATGTATTCAGGAAATTTGAGCTTCAATAAGACATCCACTATTTAGTGATCCAAGGGCTATTTTTGGCTTAACAGTACCTTTATTTTGGAGCTCTCATGCATTAAAATATTACTGTTGTTAATCTTAGCTTAGAATTTCCCTTAGTTGTGAGAATCAATTTAACATTTACATGACATGGCTTCCTGTATGGAGGTGGATTAGTCCATAGGTCGTAGTGGTTGAACCTATGCTCTTATACCATTTGTAACATACCTCCTAAACCTACTGTGAGAATTAGCTACTAGGCTCTCATCCTTATAAGTTTTCTTCGTTTACAGTTAAGGTTTAACCATCATCATAGGTAATATTTTTTCGATTATTACATGAACCTTTATTATTGATGAAACTATACTTATTTTTCTAACAATTGAACAACATCAAGTAAGGAATCCATAATACTCCATACTCCTTGTATGATTTACCGGATTCAGGATGGGACCCTTAGATTCATTATACGACTTATACAACAAATCCATCATTAAGCACAATTTACAAATTATGAAAAATAACTAATTATGGCATGCAATGCATAAAATTCATTGGTTGATCCCCACAAGCATTAATGGATGCATTATCTTAAGTCTATTGTAGTTAGCCTAGCCATGCATCAGGATCGTAGTTATACAGACATAGTCAAAAGTGTTACTGATATAACTCTTATGCAAAAGGAAGAATGGCTAAACTAGCCCCACTTAATATACATGCAACAGATAATTTGACCATAGACTATGTTATTAGAAAGATTATTCTAGAATGACTCCACATGCACCAATGTCTCATACCAATTTAAACCAGAGGCATCATATAATATTAGAGACATACTATGTTCCTTCATTACATCTAATGGTGATCAAGTTTAGATTCAATAACTATCTCAACATTAGCATACGACTATCTTATACACAAATTTAGTGCGAGTAGTTCTACTATTGCACAATGGTGACATGCAGAGTCGATCATGAGTAAGCTAGCTCCTTGCCACAAGTATTAACAAATACCTACTATGATTCCACCACCAACTCTACCTTGGATGCAATAATAGTCACACGTGTAAAAATGCAATCATTCTCATAAATACCGATAACAAAAACTTCTATACTTTTGAGCTGAATGATTTAACAACTTCAACAGTAAGAAGTAAACATAGAGGGTAAGACACCAGCATATAATACACCCCATGCAAGTGAATCCAATTAGATTAGAATAGAGATAACACCACTTGAAAAATGGAGCACCGCCACCCAAACTTAGAACTGAATCTTCCAGTTCACCCCCAAGCTGAGGTTCTTTCCATGGATCAACTACCTCCAATTGATCTATGCAATGGGTATTTAATATCCTCTTTCATGATATGGTTTCCATTATTGGTGTCCCTCTTTTATGGATATTTTTATCCATTTTCCTATGCTTATCTCACAAAAGTTTGCCTTTCTCTCCCACTAGCCTTTTCCTGATAAAAGCTTGTCTTTCTCTCCCACATAACTTTTATGTTTTTTCTCAATGGATATTTATCTCCAATATATCTATCTTATATAGAATTACATCTAGAATCTTTATCATGAAATAATTATCCAATTCCATTCCTCAATGGGATTTGGCAAGGATCTCTTCTCTTGGTATTTTGCTTTTCCAAGTGATTGATTTATTAATTTATTTCATAAAGTATTTACTTTTCATCTTACACATGAGATTTATCTTTTCTCAGATTAGGTTTGCAATAGTTTGACATAGAAGGGAGGGGTGTTACATTAAATCTATAATAAAATTGAATACCTCTCCCTAAGACATAAGAAAATAATTGAAATATCTATATATATAAAGAACGCGGATATAAAATTATTTTGGTTAATATGTATGATGAAATATTTGATTGATTATAATTATTAAGATAGTAAAAGAATTAGACATATTCCTTAAGGAGTTTCAATTATTTTATTTGATTAATTGAATTTTGATTTTAGTGTATGTATATATGTATGAAAGAGATATATAAATGACTCATAATTTAATTTACTTATTATTTATGTTTTTTTTGTACATAGAGGAACCCAACAACCCTCTGAGGAGGCCATGTCTTCCTTGACGTAAACCGAACTCACTACAAGGAGGTTTGAACCCAGATTTCCCTTGTTTCCATGATTTCAACAACTTCGAATTAACCAATTCAACTTCTCCTCGGGACTTATTATTTTTATTGCTTTTTACTTTTTATTGTTTCTTTAATTGAGTCCTCATTATATATATATAGATATATATAAAACGCTTCGATACATCTCTTCCATAGAAAAAATTACGAGAGTAAGATTTAGTTGTAATTTTAGGGAACAAGATCCATCTCATATTATAATATATTTCACAATATATCATATCATATTTATTCTACGTCTTTATATAATTCTATCTAGATCCTAGGAATATTTTAGTTAATGAACTTCCTGCTACCTACTTAAGTAAATTAAATCATGCAAATAGAGGTTGAAAAAGCCAAAGAATGCAGTAAAACCACTTACACAACAAAACATAATCAAAATCACATCAACATAGAAGAAAAAAATCATAATAAAATTCCTACAAATTATTCTTATTGTTTTAAAAAGAAGCAATTTACTTTTCTTGATCCTTGTATCTTATAAGGGGTGTTACAAACATAGAAAAAAAGAATATGTGTTTTCATTGTCAAATCCACTTCACCTTTGAGAAACAAAGAAGCATTCGATAATGTTTATCCCTAAGAGGCATTCAATTTCCCATGTAATTACTAGAGAAATAACACTTTTAAACAACTTAGCTATATTGCAGCAATTTCTTGTGAACTTTCTTGCTAGTTGTTGGGAACGGGTTCCCCCAAGAGCATCTTTGGGGCTAAAACCCCATGTTTTGGGATAAATTTGTAATAAAGTTGTAAATTCTCTGCATTTTGTGGTCGTGGAAGGTGAAGGCGTCAATAGTCATAAAGGGTTGTCCACCCTTATTTTGTAAAGTATCAAGTCGGCTGTAAAGATCTACCCATGGTCCGCGAACCATGGGATTGCATAAAAAGGAGCTAAGTAAGTAAGCTGTAAGTAGTGAGTAGTGAAGAGTGAATCATTGGAGTTTTGGTACAGAAGTCTAAGTGTTTCGGGTCTTAGCATAGGTAGAGGCTCTGAAGTTGAGTGTGTAGAGGCCTAGGATGGAGGTCCGCAACTGAGTGCACAGACCCCAACAATTGTGTGCGCAGGGCAGATGTTAGGAGCGGGATCCCCCAAGGGAAGTGTTGGGGCTAGAAGCCAATGCTTAAGTCAAATTTTTGTAATATTATTATAAAGACTCCCCATTTTGTGGTCACGGAGTACGAAGGTGTTATGTGTCACAAAGGGTAGTCCACCTTTAGTTTTGTAGAGAAATTCGGTTGTAAGAGATCTACCCATGATCTATGGACCATGGGATTGTATAAAAAGAGCTAAGCTCTAAGTAGTTAGAGGAAGTGAAGAAGTAAGAGAGTCATAGCTTTAGAGCAAGAAGTCTAAATCTTGGGTTGTAGCATAGGTAGAGGCTCTATAGCTGAGTGCACAGAGGCCTAGGGTAGGATTCCGCAACTAAGTGGAAGATATTAATCAAAGGAGTTATTCTATAATTTCTGTGTATGTGTTCTGTTTATGGGTTTGGATATTTTGTGTATGAATTTCCTTTATTATGCTTCTGTAATGTACGAATTAATACAATTACATTGAATAATTAAACACAATTACAAATGTCTGGTTACGTCGTGATAACTTTAAGTATTTGGCAAAATAAGAAAATTAGTTAGGGCAATTGAGGAATCTACACGACGCAGTACCATAACAGCGCAAAAGTACCTAAGCCCCAGGTTAGGGCTGTGCGAAGGTCACCTGTACACTTTCACAAAGGTATTGAAAGCCAGAATAAAGGGTTTGTCTTACAAGCCCTAGAGCGAGATCACTTATGTGAAGGCAGGGGTAGAAGAGATGAAACAACATCATAGCCATCACAAGGTGCAAAAACTTGGTTCCAGCAACCCCCCATACTGCTTTTGGTGAGACTTCGATCCGCACTCTGCGGGCTGATGCCGAAAGGGACAGTAGTGTAGGGATTTGTTTGGCTAATTAACACTGAACTTGGGTCAGGCCCCCTCGAGCCAAAAAATGGTTCCATTGCCGGGACTAGAATCTGCATAAGTGATGTGTGATGTACTATCACTGGAATCCAACTAATAAGGAGATGGAGACTGGTTGGATAGAAAGATCCACGAATTCGAGGCACAAGAGAACGGAAAACCATGGCTGACAAAGGAACAATGGTTGGATTGATAGATGTATATAGAGATCCACAAGATCTTTTTCTGTGGTTTTCCTATTGAGCTATACCAGTGGATCACGAAGCTCGTAGATAGCCAATGAAGGTGGAAACTTGACGGTCCTATTGTGTGGACCCCAGAGCTAGTGCGAAGGTTGGAAGCATTGGAGGATAAGATCTCCTACGCTATCGATCTTTGGCTCAATCGCGTCATACGAGGATTTGTGATTGAATTCATGGTTGGTACCTCAGTCAACTATAGCGAGGCGGAGAGACTCTTTTTCAAAGGACCGCGAGGTAAGTACGTAAAATATATTTGAATACTTGGATTAAATGTTGTTGTGTGAAAAACGGATTATGCAGCTACATTGATGTTCAGGACTACACGAAGTGGAAAAATTTACAGGAATGAAGGAAAAAAGGGTTCGGAGTATAGCCCCTTGATTTCACCTCCGCAAAGTGATGAAGAAGGGGTAGCGAAGGTTTCTCTGCAAAGTTCTATTTAGCTAATAAGAAAAGGATTCCTGTGAATACCACCTCCACCCACACCGCCTTCGACTTCACCACCATTTCCTCCAACTTCACCTGTACCACCTCCACCTCCATTATGGTTCAGTATGGAAAATACCCTGAAGTTGCCTTTGTTCAAAGGCTTGGGAAATGAGGGCCCGGACCAATTCTGATTCATTGTGAGGGTTGTATGGGAAACTCAAGGTGTTACAGATGATCATATAAAGAAAGCGACACTAGTTAGTGCTCTGTAAGATTGCGTGCTAACCTGGTATATTAAGTACTCTAACGATAACCCAAATGCTGGAGTAGCAGATGTAGAGGCAACACTAAATAGGGAATTTAGTAGGCCTAAATCTGAGGTGAATTCGATTATTGGATTCAAAGAAATCGTGATGCAACCGGGTGAGACGACTTGGGAACTAGATCAAAGGCTGAAATGTACAATCAATGAAGCCAACATGAATTTGAGAAATGGAAAACATCGTGAATTGTTTGTGGCTTCACTACTACCACACTTAATGAGTGCGCTCTCGCAGCAGAAGATAACAACTCAGGTAGAGGCCTTGGAGATTTCCATAAGACTACATGACACTCCAATGCAAGATCCTAATCTAGGAGTTCAGTAGATCCATGCACAATAGAAGAATCTACGCCTTTAGATGCAAAGTCTAAAGCAGTACAGGATGGTTCAACCAGAGGTACGTGAGGAGTTATGGTGCTTGAAATGTAAGAGTTAGGATCATGATAAAGACCATTACTTGATATTTGCAAACTACATTGTAGGAGGAGTACTGATGCCTGTAAGGCTAGAAGCTCAAGCAAGACCTACCGCGGGGCCTGCATTATGGTGCATTATCCATCAGGTAGCTGGAAAACATGCCCCGGATAACTGTCACTTGCTACAAAAGTATGTACAAGCACCGCAACAACTGTTTTGCAACTTTTGTAGGTCTAGGACATGATGAGAAAACTTGTAGGAACTATGAATTGATGATGGATATAACTCCCACCTATAGGGTTTTGGCCGAAACGTGATCCCTTACTAGAATGTAGGGATGGCGCGGATAGGATTTCAAGGGCATGGATGAGGTCGAGGCAAAGGAGGACCTGGTAGAGGTCGAGGACATTTGATTTGCTACAACTGCGAAGGACTAGGACATTATGCCAGCGATTGCACTAATCGAATCCATCCTTCATGCAAGTATGGCACGCTGTTGATCATGAAATAGAAGATTGTCCTATGCTGATAGCTAAGATATGTGACAAAGGGATACTACCACCTCCGTCGACTCAGAACCTACACATGATAAGATCTGAGCCATGTGAGGAAGATCAAAACGTAAATATAGTGCTTAGGAGTGGAATTGTGACAGGATATGACAAAGGGAAATAGCCAGAAGACAGTAAATGGGTTCGTAAAGCCCTTGAAAAAGATGTTTACTTTTATTTGGAGTGCATTCATGAAGCCTTCATGGAAGCTAAAAATAGCTTCTTTGAGGCCTCCACCTCAGGAAGCAAGGATAAGCATGAGCTAGAGACGGACCCCTCTATGCTCACAACTTTCCTGGAAACCTGTATGAAGTTACTGCGCGACAGTAAGGCTTTGAAAGGGTTACAAGAAATCATTAATAGATGTACTGGAACCACACCAAGTGAGCCGTGCATAGTATGAAATATTGGCAAGCATAAAACAAGGACAGGACGAGAGATGAGACTAACTGCACAAATAGGAGAGTATGAAATGAATTAGGTCATTTTGGACCTAGGGTCAGATGCGAATGTCCTACAAAAGCAGAATTGGGAGTGAATGGGGAGACCTACATTGCAATGGTCTCCTCTTTAGCTAAGGATGGAGAATCAACAGAAAATCATCCCCATGGGGCAGCTGCAGGGGGTGACCGTGGATATTGAGGGAGTGAGCACACTGGCTAATTTTGAAGTAATAGAGATAGTGGATGACAAAAATCCGTACCCTACGCTCTTGGGAATTGATTGGGCTACTGATATGAACTGGTTAATCAATATGAAGAAGTGAAAGATGATATTTGGGAAGAAATCACTGCGTGTAATAGTTCCCCTCGATCCTGCTGAAGGATCGCGCTATACTGAACATGTCCTTGATTATGAGAGTGATGATGACCTAGACTGCATCTATAAGATAACAGTGCGAGACCAAGATTGGGTGAATCCCATCACAGATGGACGGATTACATGGAATCATGAGATTTCCTACACTTCGGACTCTGACAAAGAAATAGAACGCTGGCAGAATCGGTTACATGAAGTAACTACGCTGAATTGCAACATGATGACCTGGTCGTTGTGTTGTCTGTCATCAGAGGTGATAAATATGCCTATTTATGATGGTATGAATGATGTATATATCTTTTTGGATACATTTGGAAGGGAGGTACTAGAAAAGCAGTGCTTCCAAGCCTTGGACTAGGCGCTACATGCTACACCCGCGAGATGGTGGGGTATGCACAAGGGAAGCTTTGATGATTGGCACGAATGTAGGAGGATGATGAGAACATGATTTGATTTGGGAAGCCTAAGATGTGACTAATAGACAAGTACGATGGGTAGAATGATCCACGTGCACATCTGGCCAAATGGACGTAGGCTTATGGAGAAAGGCCCCAACCTGAGTGGATGCACCTGTTCTGTCATACCCTGGATGTTATCCCAATGAATTGGTATATAGAAATAGAGCTCTGCCATGCGACAGGAAAATGGGATATACTGCACGAAGGATTCATGATGAAATTTGGTTTTTAGGATAGGTTTGACAATATTGATGAAGTGCTTCAAGAGGTGAAAGCAGTTATCTTTAGGATATCGTAGGATCCTTTAGACTTGATTCAACCTAAATGGGCTACTTAGCTGAGTTGCACGCTCGAATGCTATAATGTAACTATTGAAGCAGAGGATGAGGATCCATGGAAGATTAACATTCCAGAGGCAAAAGGCCACTACACGGTTCAAGCACCGCAGATTGAGAACTCTGATATAACTGCACTGGTGAAAACGAAATAAGTGAAAATTGGTCCAGAGGAAGAACCCAACTTCGTGAAGATTGGAGACTATTGGGATGATGCGACAGTGGATAAAGTCACTGAATTGTTCCACGAATACTAGGACTTATTCCCCACCAAGTTTACGGATCTGAAATGAATAATCGGGGACCTAAGAATGATGAAGATCACGTTAAAGCCAGATGTGAAGCTAGTTAAGCAAAGGCCTTAGTGTCTCAATCCAAAATACAAGGAGAAGGTCTGCTTAAAGATAGACAAGATGCTAACGACATGCATCATTGAGCTGGTGGAAGAATCTGATTGGGTAAGCTCGATGGTGGTGTAAGAGAAGAAGTAGAAGGATGAGATTAGGATATGCATGGATCTCATAAAACTAAATGATGCTTGTGTGCATGATTCTTTTCCGACTTCGTTCATGGATGAAGTGTTGGACAATGTAGGCGACTAGGAAGCATATTCCTTCACTGATGGGTTCTCTAGGTACCACCAAATCAGAATCGCACCAGAGGATTGGAGGAAGGCAACCTTCGCGACTGAGTGGGGTTGTTTTCAATGCAATCTAATGTTGTTTGGATTGAAGCGCCATATAGGAAGCTTGTGCCTGATGCTAGATACCTGTCGAAGATACCAGATCACGCTCAATCTCAAGAAGTGTATGTTTTGTGTTCCTTTGGGGAACCTATCGGGGCATGTGGTTTTCAAACAATGTCTGATGGTAGACCCCGCGAAGTTCGCGATGATACTGAACTTGGAAGCACCGAGTAGTGTGAAACAGTTGCAGGTTACTATGGGACATACGGGATATTACCGAAAGTTTATCAAAAGTTATTCCCAGATAACTGTACCTATGGAAAAATTTTTGAAGAAGGATGTCACATTCTATTGGAACGATGACTATAAGAAAAGCTTGGATATATTGAAAGAAAAGATGGTTACCGTGACGATTCTAGTATTCCCGGACTAGAAGAAAGAGTTCCATGTACATGTTGACATGTCATGTATAACACTGGGGGAAATACTAACACAGGCTAGTGGAGAAGGCTTGGAGAAGCCCCAAATTTTCCAAAGCAGAGAAGAACTATTCTACCACTGAACGCGAGGGGCTAGCTATAGTGTATGCGCTCTAAAAGTATAGACACTACTTGCTAGGAGGCCATTTTAAGATGTATATGGATCACTCTCTACTGAAGTACCTAGTCGATAAGCCTGTGTTGTGGGGGTGAATATGTAGATGCCTCTTATTGTTCCAAGAGTATGATTTTTAATTTGTTGTGAATCCTGGAAGATTGAAAGAGGGATGAGACCATCTATCTCACATCGAAACAGGGGAGGAACCTACTATCTTGGAAGAAGGATTCCTTGACGTGTAGCTATTTGTGGTGTGTGTCGCACATGGTCATTTTGACGATATAATACACTTTGTAACAACAGGACTTGCACCAGAAGGATACTCTGTCCAGTAAAAGAAGGAATTAGTGGAGTGCGCGACCGATTTCTTTGTCATTGCTGAGCATATATACAAGATGGGTACTGATGAGATATTGCGATGGTATGTACCTAAGTTTGAATGAAGTAGCATCCTCACGGACACTCATGGGAGTGCTGCGAGAGGACATTATGCAGGGACAACAACGACGCAAAAGATTTTACGTGTAGGGTTGTGGTTGCCAAAACTTCATCAGGATTCAAAAGCATATTACAAGGCATGTGATGTATGTCAAAGAATGGGCAGGCCATCGTAGAGGGATGAAATACCTTTGAATCCAAAAATGACATTACAACCCTTGGAGAAGTGGGCAATAGATTTTGTAAGACCCATTCAGCCACAAGGAAAGACAGGAGCAAGGCAAATTATCACTCGACAGAGTATTTGATTCGTTGGGCAGAAGCGTAGCTGGTGAAGGATTGCACGGGCATGACAACATTGAAGTTCCTATTTGAGAATGTACTGACGTGATTTGGATGTCCTAGGATCTTGATGAGTGATCATGGTACGCACTTCCTGAATGCCACGATCAGTGCACTAATAGAGGAATTTCAGGTATATCACCAGAAGAGCACACCTTATCACCCACATGTTAACGGGACAATGGAGGCATTCAAAAAAGTGCTTGAAAATGCGTTGACCAAGGTTTACAATTCTCAGCGAAGTGATTGGGACCTATGCATACCTGCAGTATTATGGGCCTATCAAACGACATGAAAGAAGTTGACGAGACAAACCCCTTTTAGGCTTGTCTATGGTGTGGAAGCTATAATGCCTATGGAATACATCGTGCCTAGTCTACGAATAGCAGTGCTCACAAGTATGATGGATTGCAAAGCCCTGGAAGAGGGGCTCATGTAGTTGGATGAGCTCGAAGAAGAATTGTTTTTGGCTGGATTTCACCAGCAGGTCCAAAAAGAGCGTGAAAAGGCATGGCATGATCGACACATCAAGCTGTGTAGATTTAAGGTAAATGATATGGTTTTGTTTTATGATAGTAAGTTTGATAAATTTCTTGGAAAATTTAGAATGCACTAGTTAGGGCCTTATGTTATTAAGGAGATTACCGACAGAGGAGCGATATAGCTGGTCAACTTAAATGGAGAACCCTTCCCCGAAAAGGTGAATGGAAGACGCTTGAAGCCATACACCGGTGGTCTAGCCATGTGACTAAATGAGAGTAGCACAGTCTTAGCGCTCCAAGAAACCGAAAGTAGGCGTGGGACTATAAACTACATTGCCCAAGTTGGGGAGCTACGCAATTGGAAGATGGTGCAAAGCAAGGACGTGTCACTGGGTCCACGATAACGCAAAGGGAGTTGCACTAGCAAGGGATAAATCATGCAGGTCGGCTCGAAAGTGACCGTTAAATTCACTTTTCATGAAAAGACGTAGAAGTGAGGCCAAATGGAGTGGGTGACCGACATTTAAGACAAAATTTATGGCTTAGATCCTTGAAAATATGCCATCAATTAAACATTAATGAACCGATTTCGGGGGGAACGGTTGGATTTGAATTCAAATTTCCCTATAAATTACAAGTGGCTACCTAGCAAAAAACACTTGGCAGTTTAAGTATTTAGCTATTGAGCTCTCAGACGGCTATGAACATAGAGTTTTTCAAGGATCTCAAGTAGTCTCTTGCATTTGCGAACTTGCCTAAGACGTCACGAGCAATGATAGAGAGTGTTATGCCCTTACCCCCAAAAGTTATCAACACACAGCAAGTGGTAGAAGATCCATCATAAGAGATGGAGAAATAGATAGAAGTAGCTGCTCCAAAAGAAGTTTCCACAGAAGTAGCCGAAGTACTGGTGGAGGTCCCTAAATCTTCGAGAATGCTGAGACCGAAGCCAACCCCAACCAAGGAGACCATGAAAGACAAGAAGGGAAAATAGCCTGCCATCTTGGTGTGCGCGTCATCGAGATGAAACCCAAGAAAGCCCACTGCCCAGGAGAAAGGCAAGGCTATAAACCTAGAGGCAGAAGAGGAGGATATCGAAGACATCCCCATGGATGATGAAGATAGTGGAAATAGAGGAGGTCGAAGCCCATGGTGTGGACCCTATTACACAGTTGCCAGAGTATGTCCCTTCACACAAGCCTATGTCCAAGGTCCCAAAGGACATTGATGAAAGTAAGACTCCCCTGCAAACCCCATTGCTACAAGATGAGATCACTTTTCATGGTCTGCGTTTGGCAAAGGTGTCGGTTTTCAAGCTTGAAGACTGGGACTTGGCAGACCACGAGAATTTCCCACACCTAGTGACCGAACAGTTGATGCGCTGCATCATAGACACAAATACGGGGATGACTGCACTAGAGCCACGAAAGTGGCTCAGAGGAGTAGAGAAGGCAGGATTACTCAACCTGCTCTAGGTGTCGCACTATAACTGCACCCCCATGAGAGTTTTAGTCATCAAGCAGCTGCTGTGCTTGGTGCATGATGGGTGTTTGTGGCTGAAGGAGTCGATACCCATCATTGATATGTTGATTCATTGCATGACGCACCTGCTGTATACAGGCAAACATCCAACTATGAGCTTTGGTGGCAAGGATAGTGAGCTGGCGCTCATAGAATCAATGAAAGAGAAGTTCAAATTGGTGAGGAAGTCGCACAGGCATGTAATATCCAACATCTACGACCCCGTTATGAAGGTGGCAATGCAGATCCTTACAGGGAAGGTGATTGGGAAGTGTTGCACCGATAAGGTGTCGGCGCCTGTTGTCGTGCTCACACAGTAGTGCGCAGAAGGAGTCCAGTTCAAGTGGTTGGACTACCTTCGCGGAGAGTTCCTGGAAAACTATCACAAAGTGAAAGAGAAAAGAAAGACATTCCACTATGCGTGGTGTTAGTGTTGGTATCTTCATCCCTCCTTCAGTGATCAAATTTCTCTTTTTACATGCATAGTAGGTGTCCCATCCGATCAACTGCATTGCATTAGGTCATGGATCATCTGATGGTAGTGGTTCATTGTCAATTTCCCTCATGGTATTTACTTGTTGGCCTATTTTCACATGTTCAGGTCATTTACAGTAATTTTTTGTCATTACATTTGCACAAATCATTTTAGGGTTTTAGGTCTCATTAGGTCTAGGGTTTGTCACCATGGTCAGCAAAAACTCAATAAATGGTCAGTAGGTACATGAGGAGGTCTGATAAATTCACAAAATCAAAATTTCAATGTTGATATGCTCAATAAGTGGTTCTTACCTCAAAACTCTGTTTTGAGGTCAAAAAAGAGTTTTATTCCTATGTACAAAGTTTTATGTAATTTCAATATTTTCTATATGTAATAAGTTCAAAGCTATTGCCCTTCCTCACCTTGCCAAATCCAGCCACTGCAGACAAAAGCAAAACCATCAATGCATCAGTTTACTAAGTGATTAAGAAAAGTCAAGTCCAATGAAAAAACAGAGTTCATGACCAAAAGTGACTTTGACATTAGAAAAGTGGTTTTGGGATAAGTAAAAATTAAAATTCATCCATATATAATGTGAAAGGAGTGCCATTTGTCATTTCATTATGAAAAATACTCTTAGAGAGCAAAAAATTGTGATTTGGAGCAAAGGAGAAAAAAAACCCTGTTTTCCAAGCAACTTGGCTCGGCGTTGCGCATCAGAGGCAGTGTGCTGCACATTAGGCTGGTGCTATGCATGAGTGGCTTTCTTGCAGTGTAAATTTGCATGGGCACTGCGCATGAGGAGGGCGTTGTGCATTGGGCCCAATGCATTGCGCATCAGCCCAGAACTTGCTAAATCACTCCAAATCGTGCCATAACCCTCAAAATTGCTACATTTTCATTCTACAAGTAAGTAATCATCATATTAAGATTGAATTTGAGGTCATACTTGTGTTCTTCATCAATCTTGCATGTTAAAAGTGAAACCCTAGCTTGTCTTCACTGTTTTCCATTTTATTGTGCAATTTTCACTCCACCATCACTTAAAGCATCATTAAATACTTTTCACTCTTTCATTACCCTAAATCACTCTATTAATACCATTTTCCCATATCCCACTTCCCTTAAAACAACTAAATCCCTTCACCAAACCCTAAACCCCTCACTAAAACCCTAGTTTCCCAAAACTAATCCCTTCATTCCCCAATTCCATTTCCCAAGAGTAAATTCTCTTCATACTCATCACCCTTGTCCTCCCTCATTACCATGTTTCACCATATCATCTTCACATCATTTTCCTAAGATAAACATCAAGCACCATGGCAAGAAATAGTGAGTCAAGCTATGAAGAAGAAACAAAAAGTGACAGTTCTAGAGACAGGAATGTACAACCTAGGAGACCTCACAAGGGTGGGAAAATAATCAAAGAGGAGCCTATTAGCATCGCTGAACTTCTTGCTTGTCCCCTTGCCACCATTTGTTTCAGATACCAATCTTGCTCTGAGTTTTGTGAGATGGTTGAGATGGTTAATTATCATCATTAATTAGCTAGGAAATTTGTCATCAACATGGAGGACAATATGGTACACCTTGCTGGCATCAATTTCACTCTTTCATGAGCCATTATTGCAGAAGCAACTAGGATGCCAGATGTGGGGGAAAGATGGAACAAAAGACAAAATATTAGAAAGAAGCACTATGAACTCTACATTAAAGCCAAATATCATAGTAAATTGGGCAAGATGTTTCCTTTCAAGTTTTTGGAGGACCGGTATGTTCCACTTATGAAACTATTCATCAAATACTTCACATGTGAGGGAAGGTTCTCTAGACTCTATGCTTATCATATCAGATTGCTCATGCATTTCACCAGGGTTAGGATGATGAGTATTCCATATTTTATTTATGAGAGCACAGAAAGGATGATTGTGATTGCAAAAAGAAAACCATACCCACAACAGCTCAACGGTATTTATCACTTTGTTGTCATAAAGATTATTGTTGTGCATCGGCTCACTCAATTGGGAGTGCCATGGGAAATCTTCATTGCTTGTGAAATCTTCAAGGGGCCTCATATTTTTGCATATCTTCAGGAGGAAGGTGGACCTTCCGGGAAACAAAGGGAGCCTGAAAGCAAAACTGAAGAGGCTCACATTCTTGTGTTTATAACTTATGAAAAAGGCACCAGGAGACATTTTGCAGCTGCCAAACGAGTATTATCTCCACCAGGGGTGGAAGGGGTCTCGTTTCCTTCACCAGATCATAGGAAAATGCTATCTTCACTGGGGGTGAAATGGGATTTGCCTTCTTCTTCAGTAGAACAGGTACAATACAGAGGAGAGCAACAATTTCATGATGAAGGGCCTTCTGAAGGCCAAGACAGGGACTTTGTTTTAGTTGAGGAAGATGACACTGATTTGGGCTCTCAAAGCTCACGACTCAAGGATATGATCATCAAAGAGAAGGAGGCTGAAATCCAAGCCTTATCACTTGACCTTGGAAGGGCCAAATGGATCATCAACTTCCTTGAGCAAGAATTCAAATAGTTGACTGATAAACAAGAACACCTGGAGTTACAAATCATCAAAGAAAACCAACACAAGTCCAAGAGGGCAAAGGGAAAGTTGACAACCATTGAAGAAGATAAGGACCAAGAATATTTGTTGGAGAAGGGGAATATCCACCTTGAGAAGCTGCTTGATAAGGATAGAAAGGAGAAGACAATGTTGTGTCATATGGCCTATCATTACTTAACTCGAAACAAGATTTGCAAAATAAGGGTTAAGCAGCTAAAAACCAAGTTAAAGAGAGCCTTAAAAGCCCAAAAAGGAGCTAGATAAACTTAAAATATTATTGAAGCTTCCTTGGCTCAGCGAAGCAATTGATAAGCTTACCTCTTGCCACTTTTGAAGCAATTTGGAGAAATTTTTGTCATTTCATAAATTTTAATTGCAAAACAGAGGAAATTTCATCTGAAACGCGGCGCCACTGGCGCTCTGCATTGAGATGGTTGGGAATTTTGCAAAATGGCTTGCATTTTTGGATTCCTCATAAAAAAATACTAAAACCTAGAAAGTTTCATGAAATTTGGAGGAGATCTGGGTCACCTAAAGGGAAACAAACACCTACACAATGCCCTCTCTGCCACTTTTTGGACCCACAGGAAGCAGTCTTGGGAGAACTTATTTTTGAAGGGGCAAATGGACACCAAATCCAAAAATTCCAGTTGTCCTAGAAATTAGATGGATAGAGCTTCCCCAAAATCCATCTTGGAGCTAATTTGGTGAAGGGGAAGGCCTTCAATCTCAGCCTTGAAATGGCGTTGCGCATTAGGAAAAGTTTTGCCAATTTTGCCCAAAAAACTTAGATGTTCGCCTAGTTTTTTACCAATTTGACTTTTTCTTCTCTCATGGTCAAATTCATGATATAATATGATGTAACGTGATGTAATATGATGTAAAAATGATGAAAAATGACTTAAGGAGGTATATACATCAGTTATAGGTGGTTTTGAGCTGAATGAATCAGTTTCGATAGTTTTAGAGGCAAGTTGTTCCACTGCCTATTTTTCAGTTCCTAGTTTAGATCTTGTTGAAACAGCTCCTCGAATCATGGATTCAATCCCTGATGGCTAGGATAGGAGGTTTGATGCCTATATCTTGTACTTTCTTAGTCATTTGTCAAGGTTTGAATCTTGTGGATGCATTGAACACTATTGTACATCACTTCTATAGTTTGGCAAGGAAATAAACCAGGGTTTTGCAGCATTTTGTGGGATTCTTGTGGTAATGTGAATTAGCATTGTTTTCTCTTCTATAATTTAGTTTATCTTATGTTTATATGTGCCATCATCTCTCTCTTTCTGCATAACTAAATGAATCAAGTTTAAAGGGTGGAATCCATTGGTGTTTCAGTGCTCTGCCTTGGGGTTTATTTAGTTCTAAATGTTTTCTACTGTTTGAAGGGGACTCATGACATTTCCATTCCCTCTCCAACTCCTCACTATTCTTTAGACTCACCATTACATTCATTTCAAAGTGCTAAAACACTTGCCTACCTCGCCCCACATAAGCCTCTGCAAATCTGTGTTGATTTCCCAGACCTAAAGCTGCCTTCCCATATGATCTAGCACTCAACCATTAAAATCAACAAAATTCCTTTGAGCTCATACCTAGCATAAAATTAGTATTTATATCAATCATCTCAAGCCTTCCTTGATATATTTTCATTGAGATTGACAAGGAGAGAGCCCTCTCCCGACCTGGTAGGGCTAGCTACCAGGTTAAGCGTGGTTTGATGTTACCATAAACCTGCCTTTCTCAGCCTGAGGTAGATTTAGGCACTAACACATGGCTCTTGCTATTGATTGTGCTCATAGCATGGGAGCTACCGGAAGAGAGCCAATTCCCCTTGGTCGCACTCAACCTTCCTAGGAAAGCAAAGTACGCTTCGCTGTGGGCGACCAAGGACACAGAGTGCATTCAAGACAACAAGATTCTCTAGATCTTGATGGAAATGAATATCATGATGGCTATCAATCACAAGCTGTGACTGTTGCCCACAGTATATGCTAACCTATAGATCTATGCCGAATTCAAATTTGATTTCCATCGGATATCAATCAGGGCATGGAAGGACCCTGCGCAAAAGTGGTACGATTTGTTGTACCTAGCCACAAATGATGCCATTGATGTGGTGTTGGATAAATGGTCAGCGGAGTGGAACACCACGACGTTCTTGGCATTAGGTGGAAGCAAGTCCGCTACACAAAAGAAGAAGGATGAGGCCAAGCTGAATATGGTGTTGCTAGTCGAAAAAGGGAAGAAGGAGGCTTCTAAGAAGGCTAAGGCAGAACAAACAGGAAAGGAGACAGGAAAATAGACAAGTGGAAGAGAACAGGGCTCTAAAAAAGGCGCGTGGTCGCCTTAACCTGAAACTAAAGAACAATACATAGAGAAACATGTCGTAGACCCTCAGGTCAAGGTCCGCATTCATAAATTGTCCACACGGGTGTGCGACACTCGGACGGAGATGGCGCAGGCTTAGTTGGAGCTGAACCTGCAGATTACAGAGCTCCAGTTTTCAACCTTCAACACCACCAGAGATGAATGAACAACAGGTGGATGCTGTCATAGAAGCAGTTGTGGCAGTGGAGAGTGTAGTAGCAGACTGCACACAGTTGTTTAAACAATCGTTTGAGGTCCTGACTGGCTTGCAGGAGGACCCAAACATCCAGAGGCTAGAGATGGAAGCACATAAACTGCAGCAGTGCTACAATGAAGTTAAGGGCACAACGCGAACCATCGCACTAACACAGAGGTTAGCCAAGCTACAGGAAGCCAAGCAGCTGAAGGAATAGGTGGACTCAGTGCTGCACAACGAAGCAGTGCTGAAGGCAGGACTAAACCCCTGGCTGGAGGAAGCTTATGCAGTCACAGGAAATATTGAAGGCCAACTTGCAACTTTGCAAGTGCCACAACAACAACTTCAGGCTGATAGCATAGGGGAAGTAACCGAAAATACAGTCGAAGATGTGAAGCAAGTAGCAGCTCATTGTGTAGCCAAATTTGCAGTCATCAAGGTAGAGCTGGATGGGCTTCATGCAAAGATCTCTACGCCTACCAAGTGACTCGAGGGCGAGTCATGATGTTTGTGTTGGGGGCCTATTTGGAGCAGGATCCCCCAAGGGCAGTTTTGGGGCTAAAATCCCATGTTTAATTCAAAGTTTTGTAATATTATTGTAGAGACTTCGCATTTTGTGGTCGTGGAGCCTGAAGGTGTTATTTGTCACAAAGGGTAGTCCACCCTTAGTTTTGTAAAGTAAAGTCAGTTGTAAGAGATCTACTCATGGTCCGTGGACCATGGGATTGTATAAAAAGAGCTAAGCTCTAAGTAGTTAGAGGAAGCAAAGAAGTAAGAGAGTCATAGCTTTAGAGAAAGAAGTCTAAGTCTTGGATTGTAGCGTAGGTAGAGGCTCTGCAGCTGAGTGCATAGAGGCCTAGGGTAGAAGTCCACAGCTGAGTGCGCGAACCCCTACAACTGTGTGCATAGGGCGAAAAAAGTTTGTAACACTTGGAAGATATTAATAAAAGGAGTTATTCTACAATTTCTATGGATTTGTTCTGTTGATGGGTTTAGATATTTTTTGTATGAATTTCCTTTATTACGCTTCTATGATGTGCAAAGGAATACAGTTACATTCAATAATTAAACGCAGTTATGGATATCTAATTATACGGTGATAACTTTAAGTATTCAACAAAATAAGAAAATCACTTAGGGTAATTGAGGAATCTACATGGCGCACTGCCATAACAGCGTGCAAGTACCTAAGCCCTATGTTAGGGTTGTGCAAAGGTCACTCGTATACTTTCGCGAAGGTATTGAAAGCCAGAATAAAGGGCTTGTGTTACAATCCCTAGAGCGATATCACCCGCGCGAAGTCAAGGGTAGAAGAGATGAAATGACATCACAACCATCTAAAGGTATGGAAACTTGGTTCCAACATCCCCCCATACTGCTTCAGGTGAGACTTTAGTCTGCACTCCGTGGGTTGATGCCGAAAGGGCCAGTAGTGTAGGGATTTGTTTAGCTAATTAACACTAAACCTGGGTCAGGCCCCCTCAGGCCAATAACAGATAGAGTTTGTTTCAAATTGGAAGATATCAATAAGGAGAAGTATTCTACAATTACTGTGTATTTATCCCTTGTTAGTGCATCTAATTATATTTCATTTTGGGATTAATCTATAATGTTTATTTGATGCGTGAATATATGTGATTGTATCAGTTAATTAAATGCAAGTAAGGATATCATTTTACGCGACACTAACTGTGATTGGTTACTAAGATAAGTAAAACACTTGAGATAACTTGGGAACCTATACAATACATCATCATAGATGTGCGAAAGTACCTGGAGCACAGGTTAGGGCTACACGAAGGTCAATCATACACCTTCATGGAGGTACTGAAAGCTGGAATAAAGGGTAGACTGGCAGAGCTCCAAGGCTTAATGACCTTCTCGAAAGTAGGGGTAGAGGGTATAAACTGACATCACGACCATCTCAAGGTGTGGAAACTTGGTTCCAGCATCCCCCCCATACTACATCGGGTGAAACTTTGGTCTGCACTTTGCGAGATGATGTAAAAATGGCTAGTAGTGTAGGGATTTGTTTGGCTAACTAACGCTGAACCTGGGTCAAGCCCCACAAAGCCAACAAATGGTTCCATTTCCAGGATTAGAATCTACGTGAGAGATGTGTGATGTTGTATCACTGGAATCCAACTAAGAAAGAGGTCAAAGATTGGTTGGCTAGGACGATCCACGAATTTGCGAGGTAGGAGAAGAGAAATCCACGGTTGATAAAGGAACAATGGGTAGACAGATACTTGTATACAAAAATCCATGAGATCTTTTTCTTTTCCTTTCCAGTTGTTTTATATGAGTCGATTGCGAAGCTAGTGGAAAGACAAGGAAGGTGGAGGCTTGACTGTCCTATTTTTTGGACCCTGGAGCTAGTACAAAGATTGGAAGCCTCTTAGGATAAGATCTCTCGCGTTGTCTGTCATTGGCTCGATCGTATCATTGGGGATTTGTGACAGAATTCTCGGTCGATACATTAGTCGGTTATAGCAAAGTGGCGCGACGCTTTTTCAAAGGTCTGGGAGGTAAGTACTTGAAGTCTTTAAATACTTAGATTAAGATGTTATTGTGCGATAAATGGGTTATGCACTTACTTTGATGTTCGAAGCTACGCGAAGAGGAAAACTTACAGGAAGGAAGAAAGAAGGGTCCTGAATATAGCCCACTAATTTCACCTTCGTTGAGTGACGAAGAGGGAGTGGTGCAGGCTTCTCTATGAAGTGCAATGCAGTTAATAAAACGAGGGTTCTTGTGACTACCACCTCCACTCACACCGCCTCCACCTTCACCACCATCGCCCCTCGCGACTTCGCCCCCATCACCACCACCTCCACCACAGTTCGACATGGTGAATTCAGTGAAGCTGCCTTTGTTTAAGGGCTTGGGAAATGAGGACCTGGACCAATTCTAGTTCGTTGTAAAAGCTGTATGGGAAGATCAGGGCATCACAGATGTTCACATGAAGAAGGAAACATTGGTTAGTTCTTCATAGGATCGCACGCTAACTTGGTACATCAAGTACTCTAATGATAACCCAAACGCTGGGTTGGCAGAGATCAAGACTGCATTGAATAAAGAGTTCAATAGGCCTAAATCCAAGGCACAGTCGATTGTGGGGTTCAAGGAAATCATGATGAAACTAGGTGAGATAACTTGGGAATTGGATCAGAGATTGAAGTGTAAAATCCGAGAAGCTAATATGAACATAATAGATGGAAAACACTGCGAGTGGTTCATGGCTTCACTCCTACCTCACCTAAGGGTTGCACTGTCACAACAAAAGATTACGACTCAGGAAGAGGCCTTGGAGATTGCAATAAGACTGCATAAAACACCAATGCAAGACCTGAATCTAGGGGTTCTACAGATCCATGCGCAGTTGCAAAATATTTGCCTCGAAATACAAAGTTTGAAGCATGATATAACAATTCAACCAAAGGCACATGAAGAGATATGGTGCTTGAAATGTAAAGGTCAGGGGCATGACAAAGACCACTACCCAGTCTTTGAGAACTATATTGCAGGAGGAGGACCGATGCCTTTGAGGCCGAAAGCTAAAGTAGGACCAAGCACGGGGCCTGCGTTGTGGTACGCTATATGTCAGGTAGCAGGGAAACATATGATTGATAATTGTCATTTGCTGTAGAAGTTTGTACAAACACCGCAACAACTGTTTTGCAACTTTTGAAAATCAGTAGGGCATGATGAGCACAATTGCCGAAGTTATGAATTGATGATGGAAAAAACACCTGCCTATAGAGTTCAGGAAGAAATGTGTCCCCCTTACCAGATCACTAGGATGGTGCAAATAGGCTTTCACAGGTGTGGATGAGGTTGAGGCAGAGGAGGACCTGGCAGAGGTCAGGAATAGCTAATTTGTTACAACTGTGGAGGACCAGGGCACTATGCCCATGAATGCACTAACCCAACGCGTCCACCATGCAAATATTGTATTCAATTTGATCATGAGATAAAGGACTGTCCTACACTGATAGTGAGTATATGCGACAAAGGGGTGCTACCACCGTAGCTGACTCAGAACCTATAGATGATGAGGGTTGAGCATTGCAAAGAGGATTGGAATGTGAATATAGTGCTCTGAAGTGGAATTGAAACGGGCAATGATAAGGGGAACAACCAGAAGACAATGCATGGGTTCGTAAAGCTCCGATGAATGAGGATGAATTTGATTTTGGAGCACGTGCACGAAACATTCATGGAAGCAAAGAAGAGCTTCATTGAGGCCTCTACCTCAGGGAGCTGGGATAATTCTATCAAGGAAATGAACCCTTCTATACTTATGACCTTTCTAGAGACCTTCATGAAGTTGTTCCATGATAGAAAGGCTGTGAAGGGGTTACAAGAACTTATAAATAGATGCGCCAGAAATGCTCCAGGTGAACCGCGTGTGGTACTGAAGGTTGGTAAGCTTAAGGCAAGGATAGGGCGTGAGATGAGCCTCATCGTGCAGATAGGAGAATATGAAATGGATCAAGTTATTCTGGATCTCGGGTTAGACATGAACGTTTTATCGAAGCAGACTTGGGAGCGGATGGGGAGACCCGAGCTACAGTGGTCTCCGATTCAGTTAAGGATGGCCAATCAGTAGAAGATCATCCCCATGGGATGGCTACAAGGAGTAACTATGGATATTGAAGGCGTGAGCACATTGGATGATTTTGAGGTAATAGAAATTGTGGATGACAACAACCCCTACCTTGTGCTCCTTGGCATTGATTGGGCTACTGACATGAATGGGGTAATCAATCTAAAGAAGTGAAAGATGATATTTGAAAAGAAATCAATTCGCATAATGGTACCCCTAGATCCTATTGAAGGATCACGTTATACAAAACCAGTCTGCGATTATGAAAGCGATGATGATTTGAATTGTATAGTTAAAATAATAGCACAAGACCAAGGTTGGATGAATCCGACAGCAAATGGATGAGTTACATCAGATCGCGAGAGTTCCTGCAACTCAAACTCAGATGAAGAATTAAAGTGCTAGCAAAATCAACTACATAAATAACCACGCTGAGCTATAACATGATGGCCCGGTCACTGCACTGTGTGTCGTCAGAGGTAAGAAATTTGCCCACTTATGATGGCTTGAATGGTGTGGATGTGTTTTTGGATGCATTTGAGAGGGAAGTACCAGAAAAGTAGCACCTCCATGCTTTGGATTGGGCACTACGTTCTACACCCGTGAGATGGTAGGGTACACACAATGGTAGTTTTGATGATTGGCGCGAGTGTAGGAGGATGATGAGAACATGCTTTAGGAAGCCGAAGGTACGAGTGACAGACAAGTATGACAGGAAGGATGATCCATGTGCACACTTGGCAAAATGAGCTAAGGCCTATGGAGTGAAGCCCCAACCTAAATGGGTGCACTTGTTCTCTCACACCTTGGATGTCATCCCGATGAACTGGTACTTAGAGACAGAGCTCCCCCATGGCACAGGTGAATGGGATATTCTATGTGAAGGGTTCATAATGATGTTCAACTTTGAAGACAGATTTGACTGTATTAACAAAGTGCTACATGAAGTTAAAGTTGCAATCTTTAGGATACCACAAGATCCTTTGGATCTGATTCAACCTGATTGGAATACTTAGTTTAGCCCTGCACTGGAATGCTATAATATTATTGCTGAAGAAGAAGACAAGGATCCATGAAATATTAATATCCCTAAAACCAAGGGTCACCTAAAGGTCGAAGGACCGTATATCGAGAATCCTGATAGAACCACACCACTGAAAATGAAACAGGTAAATATTGGTACGGAGGCGGAGCCCAAATTCGCGACGATTGGAGATTATTAGGATGACGAGATGGTAGATAAGGTGGTCGAATTGCTCCGCGAATACCAGGATTTGTTCCCTACCAAGTTTATGAAGTTAAAGGGGATAATAGGAGCCCTGGGCGTTATGAAGATCACATTAAAACCTGACACAAAGTCAATTAAGCAGGGACCTTACCATCTCAATCCAAAGTATAAGGAAAAGGTCTGCTTGGAGTTGGATAAGATGCTCATGGTAGGAACCATTGAGAACGTAGAAGAATCTGATTCGGTAAGCCCAACAGTGGTACAAGAAAAGAATCAGAGGATGAAATAAGGATATGTGTAGAGCTCAGGAAGTTGAATGATGCTTGCATCCATGATCCTTTCCTAACTTCGTTCACTGATGAGGTATTGGATAATGTAGGTGGCCAGGAAGTGTACTCCTTCACTGATGGGCTCTCTGGGTACCATCAGATCAAAATCGTGCCTAAAGATAGAACAAGACGGCGTTCTTGACTGAATGGGAATGTTTTCAATACACTGTAATGCCTTTCGGATTGAAGAATTCACCTACGATTTTTTTGCGTGTAGTCATTGCTGCATTGAAAGACTTTATTCATAAGTTTATGGAGGTGTACTTTGATGAATGGAATGTGTTTGGGTTGGTAAAATTCCATGTGGCTAGTTTTCTCATAATGCTAGATACTTGTCGAAGGTACCAGATTGCGCTCAATCTAAAGAAATGTTTGTTTTGTGTTCCTTTTGGGACTCTGCTGGGTCATGTGGTTTGTAGACAAGGATTTATGGTAGATCCCATGAAGATTAAAGTGATACTTAACTTGGAGGCACTAAGGAGTGTGAAATAGCTACATGCAACCTTGGAACATATTAAGTACTATAGGAAGTTTATCAAGGGCTATGCCCAGATCACTGCACCTATGGAGAAGCTGTTGAAAAAGGATGTCACGTTTTTTTGGAACGAGGACTGTTAGAAAAGCTTGGATGTGCTGAAAAGAAAGATTGTCATTGTGCTGATTTTAGTCTTCCTAGATTGGAAGGAGGAGTTTCATGTACATGTAGATGCATCATGTATAGCACTAGGAGCAATACTGACATAGGACGATGGAGGATAATTTGACCATCCTATAGTGTTCACAAGCAGGAGGTTATCCAAGGCTGAGAAGAACTATTCCACCATTGAGCGCGAATGATTAGCCATGGTATACACACTCTAGAAGTTTAGACACTATTTGCTGGGTGGACACTTTAAGATGTATACAGATCATTCTGTGTTGAAATACCTGGTCAATAAGCATGTGTTGGGGGGAATAATCTGTAGGTGGTTGTTATTATTCTAGGATTATGATTTTGAAGTTATTGTGAAGGCTGGACGACTGAATACGAGACCAGATCATATGTCACACATCGAAATGGGGGAAGAGCCCACTAATTTGGAGGAGGGATTGCCTGACGCGCAACTATTTTCAATAGACATCGCGGATGGTCACTTCGAAGACATCATACACTTCCTAACGATAGGAATTGCCCTTAAGGCTACATCATCTAGTAGAAAAAGGACTTAGTGGTGCGCATGGAAAAATTTTCTGTCATTGTCAGACATCTGTATAAAATGTGGTGTGATGAACTATTACAACGACATAATACCTCACAGATGCTCATGGGGGCACCACGGGAGGGCATTACGTAGGAAGGGCAACCACACATAAGATTCTATGTGCAGGGTTGTGGTGACCAACCCTCCATTAGGATTCAAAAGCTTACTACAAGACATGTGATGTGTGTCAAAAGACTAGCATGACATCATGGAGAGATGAGATTCCTTTGAACCCACAGATGATGTTACAACCTTTCGAGATATGGGCCATAGATTTTGTGGGACCCATTCAACCCCAACGCAAGAAGACGGGAGCATAGTACATTATCACCGTGACTGAGTATTTGACTTGATGGGCAGAGGCACAGCTTGTGAAGGACTGCACAAGTGCGACCACTACAAAGTTTCTCTTTGAGTGTGCACTGACACGATTTGGGTGTCCAAATATTTTGATGAGTGATCATGGTACGCACTTTCTGAACAAGACGATCAACGCACTGACAAAGCAACTTCAGGTATATCACTAGAAAAGCATGCCTTATCACATAGAGGCTAATGGGACGGTGGAAGAATTCAATAAGGTACTGGAGAATGCACTAACCAAGGTTTGCAATGCTCAACAAATTGACTGGAACCTATGCATCCCTGCTGTACTATGGCCATATCGAATGACATGTAAAACATTAACTGGACAGACACCCTTTAGGCTCGTATATGGTGTTGAAACAATGATGCCCATGGAATACATTGTGCCTAGTCTGCACATAATGGCACTCACAGGCATGAAAAATCACAAAGCCCTTGAAGGGAGGCTCCCGTAGCTTGATGAGCTTGAGGGAAAAAGATTTCTAGCTGGATTTCACCAATAGGTCCAAAAGTAGCGTAAAAACGCATGGCATGATCAACGCATTAAGCTGCGCACCTTTAAGGTAAATGAACTAGTTTTGTTATATGACAACAAGTTTGATAAATTTCCAAGCAAATTCAGAATGCACTAGCTAGGGCGCTATGTCATTAAGGAGATTACCGACAGTGGAGAAGTTCAGTTGGTTAAATTGAATGGAGATCCCTTCCCAAGAAAGGTGAATGGTAGCAGATTGAAGCCATACACCGATCATTCGGCCAAGTGACTATATGAAGGTAGCGTAATCTTAGCACTCCAAGTAGCTGAAAGGAGGCATGGGACTATAAACTACACTGCCCGGGTTGGGGAATTACACAATTGGAGGATTGTGCGTAATGAGGAAATGCCACAGGGTTCACGACAGCGCAGCTACGCTACCTAAGGAAAAATCATGCAGGTCAACTGGAAAGTGATGTTAAAGTCACTATTCATGATTTGACAATAAGAATGCGACCAAAAGGAGTAGGCAACTGCCATTTAAGACAAAATTTATGGGTAAGATCCTTGGAAATCTGCCACCAATCTAACATTAATGAACCGAATGATGGGGGAATAGTCGGATTCGAATTCAAAATGGCCTGTAAATTACAGGTGGAGGCCTAGTGAAAAATACTTGGCATTTTGAACATTGAGTTGGTGAGCTCTCAAACGTGCATGATCCACACATTCCTCGAAGCATTACTTGACTACCCAGTGTTTGATCGATTTCCAGAGTCCAACCACAATTTCGTTCGTGATTTTATCCTAGGATTTGAAGCTATGGACGCTGAACAATCGAGGGGGCTGTGCTAGAGGTTGTTATGGAGGTAGAAGGAGCTACTCCAGAGGTTGCAAAGGTACTAGATGAAGTCCCCAGGTCACGATGGACACCTAGACCGAAGCCTACCTTGACCAAGGAGAGTGTGAAGGATAAGAAGGGAAAGCAGGCTGTGATACCGGTGTGCACGTCGCCTAGAAGAAACCCAAAGAAGGACAAGCCTTCCACATAGGAAAAGGGAAAAGCCATTAACCTGGATCCAGAGGAGGAAGAAATTTAGGACATACCAATGGATGATGAGGATTTGGGGATGGAAGTGGAGGAATTTGAAGTTGAGGGTTCTGACGTTATCACTAAGTTGCCCAAGTACACTCCTCCATGCAATGGAAAGATCAAGGTGCCAAAGGACATTGAGAAAAGTAAGGTCACCTTGCACATACCTCTGCTGCCAGACGAGATTCTCTTTGAAGGACTGTGCTTGGGGCGGGTTCCACTATTCAAACTGGAAGATTAGGACTTAGCTGACCATGAGAAGTTCCTGCACTTGGCAATAGAATAGCTAATGCACCTTTCTGTTAACCCAATGAAAGGGATGATTGCATTGGAACTGTGAAAGTGGCTCAGGGGAGTAGATAAGGTAGGTCTACTCAACCTGCTATGGGTGTCAAACCACAATCGCACACCCATTACAGTACTACTCATCAAGCAGTTGCTATGCTTGGTGCACGATGGGTGTTTGTGGCTGGAGGAGCTGATACCCATCACTGACATGTTTATCCATATGATTACACAGCTACCTTATACTGGGGAGAATCTGACCATGATGTTTGGCGAAAAAGGTGGAAAATAGGCCCTTGTGGAGGCCATAAAGGATAAATTCAAGCTCGTGAAGAAGCCACGAGGCTATTCCATCTCGAGTATCTACGACCCTGTGATCAAGGTGGCCACGCAGATCTTGGCAGGAAAAGTTATGAGGAAGTGTCGCACAGATGAAGTGTTGGAACTAGTCATCGCGCTAGCAGCCCAGTGTGCTGAAGGAGTCCAGTTTAATTGGGCACGCTATCTCTGCGGTGAGTTCCTTACAAACTTTTGTGAGGCACAAGAGTTCAAAATGACCTTCCACTATGCGTGGATCTTGTGGTCTATTGTGCTAGTAGCCTGTGAGCTGCTAGAAGACAGTGAATTGCCCTCAGTCACACCGGACCTGCCAGGAGTAGTGAAGTATGCTTCACTATGGGTGACCAAGGATGCTTGTAGGTTTTAACCCCATACAGAAATTACCTGCATAAAAATTCTAAAACACAGAAAATAAACAATGTCAGAGCATAACACATAAAACACATATATGCAGAGATTTCCCTTGGACTCCAAAATCGAGACTACGAGCTTGATTATTCCTTATGTTCCTTTCAATATTATAATACATATTTATACATGCTGAAGCATCTAATACCATGGACCGAAAACCATTGCATCGAAAACCATGGATCGAAAACCATCACGTCCAAAAACATGTGCAAAAATCATGCACAAAACCATAGGTGGGTCTGCCCAACCTAACATAGGTTCCAAAACCAAATTTTTCTGGGGCGCTGCCCTGGACCCCATAGAGTGGGGTTACCTGGACCCTTCAAACCCCCTGTGACCTACCTCCTATTCAATCGGTGGAATGAAGCGGGGGCTCCACCCCCCCTCTAACCCTCGGTTAACTATGTGGGCTAGTCGTGGAAATAATATAACACAACACAACATTCTCCCACTTGTTGTTTTCTTTCCACAAGGCGGCCACAAGAGAGCTTATTCATTTATGTAGCCCTGCAAGGCCCATTTTTTCTATACACCAAGAGGACTTCTTAGAGCTCACAGATTTTGTCAAAACATCTACAGTATTCTTCAAAGTGTTGACCTTTACCAGCAACACCTTTTTGTCTTCTATCATATCCCTCACAAAGTGATACTGAACATCAATGTGCTTTGTCTTTGAATGATATGCAGGGTTCTTTGCGAAGAAAATTGCACTTTGGCTATCAGAGTCTATCCTTATAGCTCCCTGTACTAACCCCATACTTGAACACAATATCTACAACCAAACTGCTTCCTTGCTTGCATGAGTGGCTGCCATGTATTCTACCTCTGTAGTTGATAGTGCCACTACAGATTGTTTCTTACTCATCCAATTCACTACACCTCCAAATAGGTTAAAGACATACCCACTTGTAGATCTTCTTTAATCCAGATCTCCAGCCTAGTCTGCATCAACAAAGCCACGAATATCCAACGCTCTGTCCAATTCTTGTCTTCCTTGGTAGCACAAACCATAATCACTAGTGCCACGCAAATACCTGAAAATCCGCTTCACTTATGTCCAATGCTCCTTTCCTAGTTTTGACATAAACCTGCTCAATACTCCCACTGCATATGCAATGTCTGGTCTAGTATAGAACATTGCATACATCAAGCTACTGATTGCACTTGCATATGGAATAGTGGACATGTCCTCTTCCTCTTCTTGTGTCTTGTGACACTGTTTAGCAGATAGGTTTACACCTACAGGAATAGGAACCTTCACCGGTTTACTATCCTACATATTAAATCTCTGCAATATTGTCTCGACATACTTGCTCTGGTTTAACTAGAGCTTCCTCTTTGCCCGATCTCTTTTAATTTCCATGCCCAAAATATAGTTTGCAGCATCGATATCTTTCATGTCGAATTTGGAGGACAATTGGGTCTTCAAATCCTGGATAATTTCTTTGTCATTTCCAACCAACAACATATCATCCACATACAAGACCAGATAAATAACACGGTCACCAATTAATTTAAAATACACACAATGATCTGCTTTGCTTCTGGTGAAGCCAAGTCCCTGTATTAATGTATCAAATTTCTGATACCACATCCTTGGTGACTGTTTTAACCCACACAGAGACTTCTTTAACTTGCATACTAGTTATTTCTTACCCACCGCAAAGCCTTCAGGTTGCTTCATGTAGATTTCCTCTTCCAAATCCCCATGAAGAAATGTTGTCTTCACATCCATCTGTTCTACCTCAAAATCGAAAGCAGCAGCAACAGATAAAAGTAATCTAATAGAAGTTACCTTGGCACAGGAGAAAAAATATCACCAAAATCAATTCCCGGCACCTGGGAATAACCTTTTGCTACCAACCGAGCTTTGTATTTCTCCACCTTCCCTTCTGCATTTGTCTTCATCTTGAACACCCATTTGCTGCCAATGGGTTTCCTTCCAGCCGGCAACTCCACCAGATCCCAAGCCTCATTTTTGTGCAAAGATGCATTTCATCAACCATGGCCTCTTTCCAGAGTTTTCCATCCTGAATCCACCTCGCTTCCTTCAACAGTTCTTGGATCATCATATCAGTGACAGATAAAGCAAAATTTGAACAAAAAGTAGATGGGACTATACCTTTCTGGCTGCCTTCTTTCTCAAAACTGATCTTCTCATAGCCGGAGTTTGTGGCTCTTCATCTTCTGATTCCTCCTCTGCTACAGAGTCTGATTCTTCCTCCTTTAGTTCAAACTCTATCTTCACAGGTTCCTTTGGTTGGACTTCCTATTTGATAACATATTTTACCTCTCTAAACACCACATCTCGACTGTACACAACCTTCCGTGTGACTGGGTTCCACAGCTTATAACCCTTTAAACCATCCTTATACCCAATAAAGATGCACTTTTCAGATTTACTATCCAACTTGGTTCGTTTCTCCTTTGGAACATGTACATATGCATCACATCCAAATACCCTCAGATGTGAAAGAGAGGGTTTCTTACCAGTCCATACCTCTTGTGGAGTCTTATCCTCCAACGCTGATGAAGGTGACCTATTGACCATGTAACATGCAACATCCACCGCCTCTACCCATAATTCTTGTCCTAACCCAGCACCACTGAGCATGCTTCTTGGCCTTTCCATCAATGTCTTATTCATTCTTTTTTCAACTCCATTTTACTAAGGTGTATATGGAGTAGTCTTCTGTCGTGTTATACCACACTTCTTACAAAATTCTTCAAACTTCTTGCTACAAAACTCTCCACCATTATCTGTCCCTAGCACCTTTATCTTCTTCTTTGTATGATTTCCACGAGAGCCTTAAATTCTTTAAACCTGTCAAAGGCTTCAGATTTCTTCTTAAGGAAATATATCCATGTATTCATTGAGAAGTCATCTGTAAATAATAGATAGTACACAGACTTACCCAGTGATGGAACCTTCATAGGTCCAAACACATCACTGTGCGCAAGTTCTAATATATGTTTCACCCTCTTACTACCAGAGGGGAAACTCACCAAATTCTGCTTCCCATATACACAATTTTCACAGAAATCAAAATCTAGAGAGCTATTACTCATACCTTCTACCATACCTTTACCATGAAGTATTCGAAGGCCCTTCCCTCCAATATGTCCAAGCCTTTGATGCCACAACATGGTCTTCTCTCCAGAGACCACTAGATTTTCTGCTCCACTTTCAAGAACCATTGAATTGTTGCACCCATCAATAATAGTGCTACCTTGCAGCTTTTACAGAGTTCCAATTCGAACTCCCCGCATCAATACCAGTGCTCCCTGAACCATTTTGCAGGTATCTTTCTCGAACACTATTTTTACACCTGCATCATCCAGCTTGCTTACAGAAATCAAATTTCTGGCCAATGCAGGAATATGCAGAACACCCAGAAGTATTCTAACCCTTCCACCTTGCAACTTCAACTTACTTTTCCGCGACCAATGATTCTAGCCTTCCTATCATCCCCTAAGAAGACATCACCACCATCATATTTCTCATACTCGCAGAACCACTCTCTATGGGGAGTGAAGTGAAAGGCTACACCTGAGTCAATCAACCATGCCTCATGATCTACATGTGTAGTTGAAGAAGCCAAGTACACATCCCTACCTTTATCTGAGGTGGTTTTCGCCTCTGCAGAAGGAGCATCATCAGATCCCTTTCCTTTATCAGGAGTTTTAGATTTACAGTCCCTTTTGTAGTGCCCTTCCTTTCCGCATTTCCAGCACACTACTTGTTGACCACTACATGTCAACTACCCATAGCAGTACACCCCCTTTTTCGAAAAAAGGGATAGCGCTTGATCGACGTGTTCATGCCATTCAACAGTCACCGTCAACCTGATCATGTTATGTTGTAAACCCAGTCTGCATGTGTGAATTGTAAATAATTCTAGCAGATCTGAGTTATGTATGTAAATTGCCTAGGTGGACCTAATTTTCTAGTGATAATCTTTGTTCCGGAAGGTTTTTTGTCTCACCGATCCATGATCGGCAGAACTAGGTGTTTTCCTTCAGCCTAACCCCAAAGCCATAATGAATTTTGTCATTAGAATCTTAGAGGAATCCTAGTGTGCTAATTTGCTAGATTATATTTGGTCGCAGAACTAGGTGATCTATGAGGGTCTATGTCAAATGGGTTTTCCCCCTTGAGATGTAAAATTGTAAAAGTCATGATGTAAAGTGTCTTGAGGATTAGAAACTGTTTTAATTCCCTCATAAGTCCTAAGTCCTAGGTAATTTTTCCAAAGGCTAAGTTCGAGGATCCAAAAAATAAAAATTAAAGAAATAAAATAAAAATTATAAAATAATAATAAAATTAAAATAAATAATTAAAAAATAAAATAAATAAAATTTATAAAAAATAATAAAATAATAATAAGTCAAATTTTTGAGTAAATAAATGCAGAATTTTAATTTTTAATATACTAAAATGCATTGAAAAATTTGACAGATGAGATTAAAGAAATCTTGATCCTCATCGACGGTCGAGATCATTTTGATATAGATCACTAGAATTAGTTGTTGGTAATTTTTCCTTTAAATAGGGTGTTAAGGGTCATTTGAGATTAGATGGGATATTAGAGTCTAGTGCTAAAGAAAACTCTCTTGTAGTCATTTTTTGTGAAATAAAGAAAGACTTTGGGGTTAAAAAACTTGCTAGCGTTACTCTTCTAGAAATGTTGTAAGAGCTTTTATTTTTCTGCATAATTTTATTTCCAGTATCGATAATAGCTTGATGAAGATTGATTCAGGCACATGTATCTTGTCTGATCTCTGGGGTTTGAATGATAGTTTAGATTCTGAAATATAATGGCAGGTATCTCCATTTGATCTGGATTTCACTATTGTTTTTTCCCTCTATGTTAATGGTTATTTTAAGCTGTGCAGGAAATCTTAGTTTTGAGTTTACCGAGCGTTAGGGAAAGTTCTCAGCTAAACCAGCCAACTCCTAAATCAGCAAAGTTGTTGCCATTAATCTTTACGCTGCCCAAATCAATAAATCTTTCTTCTGCGGCTGCATTGAGCAACCCAAAACGCATTCCCTGAACCCTTTCCACCGGCCAACCTACAAACACATTAAGCCTGCACGCTGAAATTTTCAACCGTCGAAATTTGCTCCAAAACCTGCACAACAAAACAAAAAATCGATCAGTTTTATTCTATTCGAATAAGCATGTTTTGGTTTTCATATATACGCACGGTGGCTTAGTTAGATTTTATTTGATTTTATTTAAAACGTTGTATAGTTAGATTATGTTTTGATTTATTAGGTTAACATATAGTTTTCATATTTCTTTTAGTTTAGTATTAGTTATATTTTAGCTTCTCTTTTGTCTTATTTTAATAAATCATAAAAAATTAAAAATTAAAAAAATTAAAAATCTCAAAAGCAAAATTCGTTGTTTTATTTCTTTTTCATTTGTATTTATGTAATATGCGTTGGTTTCTCTTAGGCTAGGATTTAGATTTTTATTATAAATTTTCATTTTGTTGTATATATTAGATGTCAGTTCTTTTTTTGTTTAGACTTATTAAATCTTAGTTTTAGTTTTAGTTTTAGTTTTAGATTTAGATTTAAATTTAGATTTAATTCTTTAAAATTTTGATTTTAAAAATATCAAAAATCTCATGAAAAAAATTAAAATTTAAAAAAGGCATAAAAAGAGTTTTATTAGCTTTCTTTTAGGATTAAATTTTAGATTTAGTTTAGATTTTAATTTAAGTCTGAGTTTTATTTTAGGATTTAGATTTAATTTTCATTTTAGTTATAATTCTAGCGTAGCCTTTATTTTTTTTTATTTTCTTTAATTGTATATATTTATTTAGTTTAATTTAAAAAATTTAAAGTTTCATTTAGTTTATTTAGATTTTAGTTTTGTTTTATTTTTATTTTTTTAAATAAAAAATCAATAAAAGATATAATAAAAAAATTCATAAAAGTTAAAAAGTTTCTTTTTTTTTTTAGACTTTAGTTTAGATTAAATTTTATTTAGGATTTTAGTTTTGTTTAATTTTTAAACTTAAAATTTTATAAATATATATATATATATATATATATATATATATATATATATATAAATTAAAATTTTTGAAAAAGGTTAAAAAATTGGAAATTCTTTTTTCTTTTTTCTTTCTTTCGTTTTTTTTTTTTGGTGAAGTTAAATGTGCTTAAAATGTTTATATCTAAAGATTAACTGTTTGAAATCTGGTCAACATTTAAATTTCGTGGTAATTTAAAAGCATTCCTTCTTTAGAAATTTAATTGCTGGAATATTGTCAAGTCATTGTGCATCTATTGGTTATCTCGCATCTGGCAAAATTAATCTTTGCTTAGGTTATTTGATGATAAATGATTGTTAATCATGGAATTATAAAGTTCATGTTTTTGCAGCTTTTGATAAACAATTATTTAATCATTAACTCCATAAGGCACTGGTAGATTAATTTCTAAATCAATCAGGTGCTAAATTGTCTTGTTGTGTCTTCCAACCCAACTGGTCCACAGTTGGTCTTCTTTCATTCCATAGGGTCTACCCCCCTTAGCCTCGGGAGACGGCTTAAACAGAGAGATCGGGGATCAGGGTGACAACCCCCGGTCTGAGCATTGTCGTGACAATTTGTGCAACAACATTTTTTGCGTCGTTGCAAGGGATACTTTATTCTCAGTGTTTCAACGACATTCATCTTCTCATTTCTCATCATTCTCATTTTTCTCATCTCCGTTTGAGCTGGAAAATTCATTTTTTTTGGCATCATTTGGATCTTATCTTTCGTCATATCGGTACCTACTCTTTGGTTCATTTCTTGTCTGGGTGGCGACTTCATTTCTTTTCATTTATTTCTCCCAAACAAAGAAGCCTCTCTCATATCAGTTTGTTTGTTGCTTTTTGGGTCCTAGAATTAGATTCATTGTTCAAGTGGCAACTCCACTTCTTTCATCTCTTAATTTTCTTGAGCAAAGATCTCTTTCTATCGTCCATTTGGTCCCTCGTTATTCATCATGGATTATTCGTTTAAACCATGTCATTTTATTGATGATCTCCATGTATTCTGAAAGTGGCCATTTCTAAATTACCTTTGTTCTCAAGTGGTGATTCAGTCGTTGTTAAAAGACATCTAGGCTTGTTTACTCTTATAATGATCATATATTGTAGATCCTCTCAGTATAATCATGAAGATGTTAAAATGCATATTTTTGTCCTTTCTTTAGAGGGTGATGCTTTGAATTGGTTTAACAATTGTCCTAAGGATTCTTTCACTTCTTTATAAGACATTGTCAATGCTTTTAAAGATAGATATGGTGATCTAGATAGCTCGCCTTGTGCCCCTAAAATTGTGCAACATAATGAAAGTAATCTTATGAAAGGTCCAACTATCAATGAAATATTTCAAGACAATTCTTCATATCAGAATGTGCCATCCACCTGTACCATTGCGGATCAAATCCATGATAGTAGAAAAACATGGACAAATTGTAAAAACAATGTTGACAATGAAAAGGAAGATGAGAAGCAAACTATACAAGAACTAATGCTGCTGGTAAAAAATATGGAGATCAATCAAACTAATTACGCCAATGATGTGAGAGCTTTATGCACCCACCTAGAAAAATGTAATAGGGAGATGGAGATCATGCAAAATCAGCATGCTAAGGAAATTAAGGCCATGAAGACTAATCATGACACAAAAATTAGTTTTATACAAAGCAAATTATTAGGCTTAGAGTAAAATATGATGACCATGAAAGCTAATCATGATAAGGAAATTAATTTTATGCAAAACAAGTTATTAACTATGGATGAAGAAATCACTATCATGACATTCGATCATAATAATCAGTTGGCTACCATGCAAGCAAATCATAAGGAAGAGATAAACTCTATGCAGTATTGCTTGATGAACATAAAGGAAAAGAACGATAAAGTAATAAAAGATATGGAAGAAGAGCATGCCAGGGAAATCAGTGCTATGAAGGTTGAACACTCTAGTCATATAGATGCCATTAAAATACAGGTTCAGAAGTTTCAACAATGGTTAGAGGATGAGAGAAACCAGGGTACGTCAATAGATCAAGAGCCTCCTTATCTGTTACAATAAGCTCCATCATATTATGAGGTCCTTTGTTCCACTAAAAAGTGGATAATTGAAGGTGACCTGGATAAAAGGGAAATTAATAATAAGGTTGATGCTCACATGGTTAATCCACCAACCATAGAAGATCAAGTTATAACTCATGGCACCTGTGAGATTGATCCATCATTCTTTACAAGGCAGATGCAGAATGAAGAAAGACATGTCATGCATATCTTACATACTTCATCTGAGAGCTTTGAAGCAGAAAGTTCCACGTCATCAGTGATATAGCCTACCAGGAAGAAAAAGCACAAGAGGAAGAAAATGAGAAGAAGATTTGATGCATCAGACGACTGTGAGCAGCTTGATTTTCGGATAGGAAAAAGTCCTACCATATGCAGAATTGGACATGGCACATCTGACAAGCAACTGACAAATTTGCCTGAAAGCAGGCAAATGCTCAGTATACACTATATTGAACACATCTGATGCCATGGGGCATCCTTTGTATTGTATTTCTAACCCTACTCCTTGTCACTTCAGCATTTTATTTCTGTTTTTGGATTAGATTTACTTTCCTTGTTACTAGATAGTTAATAAATGAAGAGCTTATATCTTTCTTGTGCTTAACGTTATATGATAATTTTGGATGGACGCTACTTATTTTTGGTTGTGTGTTGCATGGATGCAGATTTAGGATTATCACATTCGTACAGTGCAGCAACATGTCCCCAAGTGGAGCCAGATGTTGACCACTACGTGTCAACTACCCATAGCAGTACAACCCCTTTTTCGAAAAAAGGGATAGCGCTTAATCGATGTGTTCGTGCCATTCGATACTCATCGTCGACCTGATCATGTTATGTT
Organism: Pinus taeda; assembly: GCA_000404065.3. Classification (NCBI taxonomy): domain Eukaryota; kingdom Viridiplantae; phylum Streptophyta; class Pinopsida; order Pinales; family Pinaceae; genus Pinus; species Pinus taeda. The sequence goes on along the minus strand of APFE031080930.1, from coordinate 193,252 downwards.
GTAAACCCAGTCTGCATGTGTGAATTGTAAATAATCTTAGCAGATCTGAGTCATGTATGTAAATTGCCTAGGTGGACCTAAGTTTCTAGTGATAATCTAAGTTCCGGAAGGTTTTTTGTCTCACCGAACCATGATCGGCAGAGTTTTCCTTCAGCCTAACCCCAAAGCCGTAATGAATTTTGTCATTAGAATCTTAGAGGAATCCTAGTGTGCTAATTTGCTAGATTATATTTGGTCGCAGAACTGGGTGGTCTATGAGGGTCTATGTCAAATGAGTTTTCCCCCTTGAAATGTAAAATTGTAAAAGTCATGATGTAAAGTGTCTTAAGGGTTACAAAATGTTTTAATCCCCTCATAAGTCCTAAGTCCTAGGTAATTTTTCCAAAGGCTAAGTTCGAGGATCCAAAAAATAAAAATTAAAGAAATTAAAAAATAAATTAAAATAATAATAAAATTTTAAATTTTAAAAAATAATTAAAAAAATAAAATAAAATAAAATTTAAAAAATAATAAAATAATAATAAGTCAATTTTTTGAGTAAATAAATCCAAAATTTTAATTTTTTAATATATTAAAATGCATTTAAAAATTCTACGGATGAGATTAAAAGAAATCTTGATCCTCATCGATGGTCGAGATCATTTTGACATGGATCACTCGAACTAGCCGTTGGGAATTTTTCCTTTAAATAGGGTGTTAGGAGTCATTTGAGATCAGATGGGATCTTAGAGTCTGGTGCTAAAGAAAACTCTCTTGTAGTCATTTTTTGTGCAATAAAGAAAGACTTTGGGGTTAAAAAACTTGCTGATGTTACTCTTCTGGAAATGCTGTAAGATCTTTTATTTTTCTGCATAATTTTTTTCCAATCATCGATAATAGCTTGATGAAGATTGATTCAGGCACATGTATCTTGTCTGATATCTGGGGTTTGAATGATAGTTTAGATTCTGAAATATAATGGCAGGTATCTTCATTTGATCTGGATTTCTCTATTGTTTTTTCCCTCTATGTTAATGGTTAATTTTAAGTTGTGCAATAAATCTTAGTTTTGAGTTTATCGAGCATTAGGGGAAGTTCTTAGTTGAACTAGCCAACTCCCGGACTATGTTTTCTGAAAGAGCCCAGCCAGTTTTGATCTGGGGCTTATCATTTGAATTTTTTTTTAATGAATGCATGAAGGGTTTTTTGAAGCATCTCACATTAAGTTTAAAATTTTGAAAATATTTTTGTGGATTATTAACAAATATGGCTGCTTAGAGCCATTAATTTGTAAATATTGTAATTATTTAACTAGATTTAGGGTTTTCAGTTTTGTTTCTTTTACATTTTACTTCTGGGTTTTTTGTTTTTGCCATTGCAGGTTGCAGTTTTGAGAGGAAATTTTTGTTTGAAGCCAGATCTAGGCCCTGGAGGGTAAGATCTAGCCTCACAACCGGTTCTCACAGGGGCACTGTTTTGCTGTCCAAGGGTTTCAAATTCAGTCACTGTCAAAGATGGAAATTTGTTGCAGGATTTTGAAGCAAAGGGAGTTAAATTTTCTTTTTTAAAAGGAGCTCAAGGCTGCACAAGCCATACCCCTCCTGCGTGAATGCAATTTTTCTGATTATGCTGGCCACTCCAACCTCCCGCAGTCACCTACGCAGTCATATTCCGCCATCATATCTTCAAATCCCCACGGTTTCTCCTACCCACGTCCACCTACAATTCTTCACGTTGACCTGCAAGTTCAATACCTTCAAACTGCAAGCCAATTTGTTCTCCAACGTTGTCTGTATCTGCCTTCAGCGTTTGTTTCTACAGTAGCTCAGGCTCTTCCTCACGCTGCAATTAATTTTTACGCTGTCCATATCAACAAAGTTGCTGCCATTAATCTTTACGTTGCCCAGATCAGTAAATCTTTCTTCTGCCGCTGCATTGAGCCACCCAAAACGCATTCTCTAAATCCTTTCCACCAGCCAACCTGCAAACACATTAAGCCTGCACGCTAAAATTTTCAACCGTCGAAATTTGCTCCAAAACCTGCGTAGCAAAACAAAAAATCGATCAGTTTTGTTCTATACGACTGAGCTTGTTTTGGTTTTCATGTATACGCACAGAGGCTTAGTTAGATTTTATTTGATTTTTTATTTAGATTTTATTTAACGCGCTGTATAGTTAGGATAGTTATATTATGTTTTGATTTATTAGGTTAACATATAGTTTTCATATTTCTTTTAGTTTAGTATTAGTTATATTTTAGTTTTTCTGTTGTCTTATTTTAATAAATCATAAAATATTAAAAAATTAAAAGAAACTCCAGAGCCTCATAGACTCCGATGAACATGGGGGCAATCCACCCGTTCCTTTACCGCGGGAAGGAAGTTCGTCAGGGTCATATCTGATCGTTTATTCGGTCCCACCTCCAAGCAACCTAGTCGTTTCCTTTGATTGGAATCTACTAGGCAGACCTCGTTTACTGTCTAATGTACCATTCTGAATCATTGTACAAGCTTACGGAATGGTCATGGTCGGTACTATCATAGATGAAGGGGCTTTTGTGAGTATCCTTTCCTCAACTGCTTGGTAAGCAATCGGTTCGCCATCGCTTCTGTCTGAGATGCGAAATCTGACAGGCTTCGACAAAGGAACCAGTCGACCATAAGGGATCCTTCCAAATTTGCCTATAACTTTCAGAGGGAAAACTGTTTATCTAAACGTAATGGTAGTCCACTAATAACTCATAAAAAAAAATAAAAATAAAAATAAAAAAATAAATCATAAAAAATTTAAAATTTAAAAATTTTAAAAATCTCAAAAGCAAAATTCGTTGTTTTATTTTTTTTTCATTTGTATTTATGTAATATGCATTGGTTTCTCTTAGGCTAGGATTTAGATTTTTATTATAAATTTTCATTTTGTTGTATATATTAGATGTCAATTCTTTTTTTGTTTAGACTTATTAAATCTTAGTTTTAGTTTTAGTTTTAGATTTAGATTTAAATTTAGATTTAATTCTTTAAAATTTTGATCTAAAAATATCAAAAATCTCATAAAAAAAGTAAAAATTAAAAAAAACATAAAAAGGGTTTTTTTAGCTTTCTTTTCGGATTAAATTTTAGATCTAATTTAGATTTTTATTTAAGTCTGAGTTTTATTTTAGGATTTAGATTTAATTTTCATTTTAGTTATAATTCTAGCATAGCCTTTAGTTTTTTGAATTTTTTTTTGAATTGTATATATTTATTTAGTTTAGTTTAGTTTAAAAATTTTAAAGTTTCATTTAGTTTATTTAGAATTTAGTTTAGTTTTATTTTTATTTTTTTAAATCAAAAAATCAATTAAAAAAAAAAAAAATCATAAAAGTTCAAAAGTTTCTTTTTATTTTTTTTAGACTTAGTTTAGATTAAGATTTTATTTAAGATTTTAGTTTTGTTTAATTTTAGACTTAAAATTTTATTATTATTATTATTATTATTATTATTATATATATTAAATTTTTTGAAAAAGGTTAATAAAAAATTGGAAATTCTTTTGTAAAGTCTTTTTTTTGTGGTGAAGCTAAATGTGCTTAAAATGTTTATATCTGGAGATTAACTGTTTGAAATCTGGTCAGCATTTAAATTTCGTGGTTGTTTAAAAGCATTCCTTCTTTAGAAATTTAATTAATGGAATATTGTCAAGGCATTGTGCATTTATTGATTATCTCGCATCTAGCAAAATTAATCTTTGCTTAGGTTATTTGATGATAAATGATTGTTAATCATGGAATTATAAAGTTCATGTTTTTGCAGCTTTTGATAAACAATTATTTAATCATTAACTCTATAAGGCACTGGTACATTAATTTCTAAATCAATCAGGTGCTAAATTGCCTTGTTGTGTCTCCCAACCCAACTGGTCCACAGTTGCTCTTCATTCATCCCATAGGGTCTACCCCCCTTAGCCTCGGGAGACGGATTAAACGGAGAGATCGGGGATCAGGGTGACAACCCCCGATCTGAGTGTTGTCGTGACAATCTGTGCAACAACACCACCTTTACAGGTTTTCCTGGAGATTTAGATCTCCCACTCGGTGACTTATTTTTGTTTCTGTTCTGGGACCATCCTCGTACAGACAAGGCATCACCATTCTGGCTTTCCATATTTTTTTGTCTCATCTCCTCCATCAGCAAGGATGATACTATTTCACCAAACTGCAAGGCAGTTGCATTGCTACCTATTGCAATAACCAAACTATCCCACGAATTTGGTAGAGAACACAACAAACTAATGCACTTATCCTCATCTGAAATTTTAATATCAACAGATGCTAACTGACTTACCACAGTATTAAATGCGTTCAGATGCTCTGTCACCGAGTCTCCATCTTTCATCCTCAGGTTGTACAAATTTTTCCGTAGGAACAATTTATTCACCAGAGACTTAGATTGGTACAAAGTCCCTAATTTGTCCCACAAAGCCTTCACTGTAGCTTCCCTTGATATATTCAACAATACTGAATCTGAGACACACAATCGTATTGTGCTCTTTGCCTTCCAATCCAAATTCTTCCATTCTTCATCAGACACTCTCGTTGGTTTAGTACCCAGATCTACCATGATCCACTGATCTTTATCCACAAACAGATCCTCCATCTTGAGTTTCCACAACTCAAAACTCTGACAATTAAATTTCTCAATCTCTATATTTCCACTGCTCGCCATCTTCTTTCACTACCATAATCGATCTCGCAAATCTCCCACTGAACAGGGTCTACCATAGGCCCGAGTGAAACCCCTCAGCAACAAAGGTGTCCCCTTGAAGCCAAAATTGCTCTAATACCAAATGTAGGTTTTAACCCCATACAGAAATTACCTACATATGAATTCTAAAATATAGAAAATAAACAATGCGAGATCATAACACATAAAACACATATACACAAAGATTTTCCCCTGGATCCCAAAATCGGGACTACTAGCTTGATTTTTCATTATGTTCCTTTCAATGTTATAATACATATTTATACATGCCGAAGCATCCAATACCATGGACCGAAAACCATCGCGTCCAAAAACATGTGAGAAAATCATGCACAAAATCATAGGTGGGTCTACCCATCCTAACATGGGGTCTAAAACCAAAATTTTCCGGGGCGCTACCCCAGACCCCATAAAGTGGGGTTATGGATATGCCTCAAACCCCCTGTGACCCCCCCCCTTGCTACACAATCGGTGCAACAAAGGGGGCTCCACCCCCCCTCTAACCCCTTAGTTAACTACGTGGGCTAGGCATGGAAAGAATATAACACAACCTAACAAGAGTGCCCGTGCTAAGGCCACAGATGAGTTTGGGTCAGGTTGATCCTAGGGAGCCAAGACAAGGGCGATGGGCTCCCTTAGTTCCTCGGACTGGAGGGGGACCAATCTGATAACTTCTTTGAAGATGATTTATTCGAGTGGCTTAGCGGCCAAATTATCATGATTGATGACTATGCCTACGAAGGCATGGATGTTACTAGAGATCCAGAGTTGATGTTGCCACCTGACACTCAGTGGGGGCCACAAGGTAAGAAGGTTTTTTAGAGTGAAAAAAGTATTTTTTAAGTTTTGAATGCTTATGTAATGTTTTTGATTTTATGGATGAACAAGTACTGGCATGAAGCATTTTCTTGACATAGATCTGGCACCAGTGCATCCTATGAGCATGCCTCACCAAGCGAGGTGGGGGGACCAACTACCTGGGGCTAGAGCGGGTGCGACAGTCGTTGAAGAAGGAGATGATACACAGAGTCTCCGTGAGGTTCTTAGGAACCTCGAAGGTTTGAGCATGGGTGTGCCTCCTCTTCCCATGAGGGAGATCCTCGCCCATATGCAACGAAACACACTAGGTGTGCTTGAGCAGTTTTGGTTCCTCTTAGGAAGTTAGATAGAGTTGTTTGTTGATTTGGGGTAGCATCGTATGTGTCTAGCCATGAAAATTGGTGGAGAGGCTAAAGCACATGAGATCTCCAAGACCCAAAAAGGGTTTGGTTAGATTCTAACCAATTTGGGAGATATTAAAATAATTAATATTTTTAATGGAGTTCCTAAGTATAAACTTAGGAAAAATAAAATATTAATTGGTATTAATATAAAACTAGGTTAGAATGTTCCAAAAGTCATGGATCAAGCCAAATCTAATCTTAACTATTGATTATAGATTTAATCTCGACCATTGATGGACCAATGAGAAAAGTATAAGAGGAGGTTTGAGGGTGAGTTGGAGAACATACCGAGATTGATTAGTAGTTCGATTTTCTGGAGCGGAATTTGCTCAGAGAAATCGAACAGGTGATCTGAGTTGTAGCGAGGGGCAGTGAATACATAGCAGAGACATAGAGTTAGTACTAGAGAGACAGCGCAGAGCCTGGAGAGGTTGATGCAGAGGCAACTGGGTGCTACGAAGAGGCAGCTGGGAGTGACGCAGAGCCAAAAGAGGCTAGCGTGGGTGATGCAGAGGATCTGAGGGCTAACACAAAAGCTTCAATAGTTGTGCGGAGGCTAGCAAAGCTGACACAGGGCCAAGAGGCAGTGCTGGGAGGATTTCCGTAGGGAAGCCTGGGTGCTGGTGATCCAAGAAGGGTGACGCAGTCCCTATAGAGTGACATAGAGCAGTAGAAGCTGCAATTGTTGTTGTGGGATTATTCATCTTGTGATTAATTAGCCGAAATATCTGTCTCCAAGGAGAGGTACTATTATCGAGGGCATTCTCTATTGGGAGAGCCATTTCTGGCACCCTAGTTGTATTATGAAAACATCATAATAATAAAACCCTCTGAATAGCTAAACCGGTTTTCCCGCATTGGGTTTTTCCAGGGACATTGGTATAAAAATAATGGTGTCACTTGTGTTCTTGTTTTCTTTCAGTTGATGATCTGTAGATGTTGATATTGTACTTGTGTTTATTTTCAGTATTTACATGGTAAATAACTTGTTAAGTATTTAAATAAGTAAGAAGAAATAAACCTGATAGTGCAGAAAGAATTTCTAACGGGTTAAACTTTGAAATTCCAACATGGTATCAGAGCATGGTCACAGATCATAGGATAACTGAAGGCATCACCTAGTAGAGCAATAGAAGCAGATTCAGTTGTCCCGAGTGACAGAGTTGATCCATGCGGAAGGCGACGAAGGAAGGAGTGACGCAGAGGGACTGGGTCATCAGTTTGGGCTAGAGAGAGGCCAGCACAGAGGCTATGGGAGGCAGAATCAGGGTCATGCAGGTCCATTCAAAGGCCAGGAGTGCTGATGCAGTTGGCTAAGGGAGCCGATTTTCCTGTGCTGGGATTCCGCAGAGACAAGTGGCTCAATCCTGTTGCTGGGGCATAGGAGGTTGTGGGTAGTTTGCGGAGCAAAGCTGGTGGGGTACTGTGGTCAAAACATCACCTAACAGGGCAAGACCAAGCTAGAGGGAGTTGCTGCCAAGGCAACTTTTGTTAGAAAAAATAGTATATATGACAGAGAAATGCAAGACATATAATATGCGGAAAAACACAAACACATAAAACCAGAGAGACACAGATATACGTGGTTCACCCAGTTTGGGCTACATCCACCCCGAATAGCTAGTCCTTCCTTTCTATTATCCAGCAAAATGAAGAGACACAACCTACAACAAATCCGCTATAACATCCTTTGTTTTCTCTCATAGTCTCACCTCTCCGTTTCTTGCTCTGAGAACACGCATATATTTTACAGCCTCAATACAATACCCTTATACAAAGAGAGGGGTTTCCTTCTAGGGCAAAAAAATCCCTAAACTAAACATAAATTCTACCGTCAGATCATCCGCCTAATGAACGACCCAAATTGATTATAAATTACTATACTTTTACAAGGCAATTTTACATGTCTTTTTACAAGTCCCCCCCCCCCCCCCGCATGGAGGGGTGTACAATCTCCCTAGGGTATACATTTGGCTGAAACAAAGACCTCTAAATTAGGATGATAATCATGCTCCACACCCAACAACTTTCTAGCCAGGCAATCCTGATCAGTGTCAGACGATCGGAGTGGGGCAACTTGATATTGGCAGAAGGATTTCTAGAAGGGAAATCGAGACTCAGAGGGAGTCAAACCAAGAACTTCCAGACGGGAAGTTTAGAGACTCAGAGGAGTTGAAAGAAGAGTGGCATAATGGTCGTGAATGGACTGGGAGATCAAGATAGGTTGGACAGAGCATCCAACTTTGTGGTCTGGAAGGCCAGGATCTTGTCCATTCTAGAGAGATATCGCATCAAGGACTTCACCTTGAAAGTGATGGTGATCCTAGTTGACCTAGCTGAAAATGAGAAGTATGAGGAGACAATGGCAAGGGTGAAGTGCATCATCCTTGATGGGGTCAAGGATCATGTGGTGTCACATATTGCCGAGAAGGACACAGGCAAATGAGATGTGGGAACCCTTAAGAAATTGTACTAGCATACTTGCGTGTAGAGGAAGATGTTACTTGAAAATCAACTGCGGTCATAGTAGATGTAGAAGGGAGAGAAGATAGATGTCTTCCTGGTTTGATTGAAGGAGATTCGTGACCAGCTAACTTCCATAGGGGCCACGCTGAATGAGGAATTGATGGTGAGGACTGCTTTGAACATAGTCTCAGAGGATTGGGAGGTATTTGTCCAGAGCATACTAGGTAGGACTAGCCTTCCGGATTGGGAGGAATTGTGGGCAACTCTTCGTCAAGAAGAGATCAGATGGGTGACCAAGGCGGGGAATAGAAGAAAAGGGGTCAAAATCCATGTTGGCTTGAGGGGGTTGACCCGGGTTCAGCATTAGTTAGCCAAACAAATCCCTACACTACTGGCCATTTCAGCATCATCCCACGAAGCGAGGACCCAAGTCTCACTCGAAGCAATATGGGGGGATGCTGGAACCAAGTTTTTGCACCCTGAGATGGTTGTGATGTTGATTTATTCCTTCTATTCCTACTTTCGTGCAGGTCACTTAGTTCTAGAGCTTGCCAGACTAGCCCTCTATTCTGGCCTTCAGTACCTCCGCGGAAAGGTATGATTGACCTTCGCACAGCCCTAACCTGCGGCTCAGGTACTTTCGCGCTGCTAGGACAACGTACCATGCAGATTCCCAAACTAGTCTAAGTGTCTTACTTATCTTATTAAACAATCATATTTAGCACCATGTAAACTGATGTTCTTACTTGCATTCACTTAACCAATGTAATTACATATATTCACGCATCATATAAGAATTATAAATGGAATTCATACACAATACGGTAAGATGCATTAATTGGAACAAATACACAGAATTTTGAAAATACTCCTCTTTATTGATATCTTCAAGTGATTACAAACTCTATCCACCCTGCGCACATAGCTGCAGGGATCCGCACACTCAGCTGCGGACTTCTATCTTAGGCCTCTGTGCACTCAGCTTTAGAGCCTCTACCTACGCTACGACTCGAAACTTAGACTTCTTATTTCAGAGCTATCACTATTTGACTCCTTACTCTTTTTAAAACTACTTAGAGCTTAGCTCATTTTATACAATCCCATGGTCCGCAGACCATGGGTGTTGATGTTTCTAAATTTACTTACTTAGAAACCCTCCATGCACTTTATCTGATTTATTCCTACCTACTTGTTATTTTCCTTAACAAGTTATTTACAATGTACATACTGAAAATAAACACTAGTGCATGCTCAACATATTACAGATCAACAACTAAAAGAAATAGAAACAAACACACCATATGACACCATTATTTTTGGACTAATGTCCCTAGAAAAACCCAATGTGGGAAAACCAGTGTAGCTATCTGAGGGTTTTCTTATTAAGCAATATCAGAGTACAATCTGGGTACCGAAACTGGCCTACCTAATAGAGAATTTCCTTGGCAGTAATACCTCATTTTTTCTGAAAAATCTACTGGTTGAAACCTTGGATAATCCTTTTGGTAGCTACTCAACACCAATATGCGCCAGAAACCCCAGCGTCTGCCCAATCTGGATTGTGTCAACCTCTCCTAGCCCAGCGCTGGCCCTGCGTCAGCCCCAGGAGACCCTACGTCAGCTCTCTGACCCTCTGCATTAGCTACGTTGGCCTCTCTAGTGCTCTATGCAGCACTTAGCTGCCTCTGCGTGGCCCTGCGTGAGCACTGTCTGCTCTTGCATCCTCTATATGGCTGCTCTGCTGCTCTCCCGACACTATCTTTGCCTCTCTGTCTCTCTGTACTCAATGCCCCTCAACTACTCTCCGATTACTAATTCTATCTCTCTTAGCAAACTCCACTCTAGAGAATAGAATGATTGATCACTCTGGTGTTCTCTCTAAGCGACCGTCAAGCCTCCTCTTATACTTTTCTTGTTGACACATCATCGACCGAGATTAAGTCCCTAATCAATGATTAAGATTAGATCTGGCTTGATCCATGTCTTTTGGACCATTCTAACACAGATTCATATTAATACACATTAATATTTTATTTTCCCTAAGTTTAGACTTAGGAACTCCATTAAAAATATTAATTATTTTAATATCTCCTTATATGTTTAGAATCTACCCAAACCCTTTCTAGGTATTGGAGATCTCATGTGCCCCAACCTCTCCACCAAATTTCGTGGCTAGATCACATACGATGCTACCCCAAATCAACACTTCCTCTTAGCGAGGACGGTGCTCTAGCAATACTCCTCATTGAGTATAACTTTGATCATCTGGCATCGGTACATGTGCTGATGCTAGGCCTTCCTACCCAACATCCTCTGCACTGCTACATCCTATACTACTTCCCATGGTTCTACCAGTGCCACTACTCATCTGTATGACAGCTCCCTCTACATCCATGTTGTTGATGGTCCTTTCTCCTAGCACTGCATTCACACTGCACCTCCTCTCATCATGTTGCATCGTGCTATCCACTGTTGCACTGCAACTCAATTACTAAGAAGTAAGTAACTGATATCCCAATCTGACCTCCCTGTTGGGCTAGAGACACCCACTAATGCTAAAGCTCCGTCTGCCGCTGACAAGTGCTCCCTCTCTGACCTCTGCATTGCTGCAACAACTCCTTGCATCTCGCACCATTGCACACCTCTCTGTGCCATCCTACACTGGTGCAACACTCCTATGCCTCTTGCACTGTTGTAGCCTACTAGCCTCGTGCTGTCTCAGGACTCCTACATTGTAGCTCTTTATGCCGCTCCATCCGAATTCATCTCTACCCACTTCAGCCAGTCATGGTACTCCTCGATGGGGCTCCCGTAGCAAGGTCTTAATTTAAGAGGCTGGGTACCTCGAGGATCCTACCCCTCATCACTTGTAGTCCGCCAGACTACAACTTGATGTCTCCCCAGTTCCACTCAAGTGGTGCGTGTGCACTCATGGCACAGTCATCGTTTTTCAAAACTTCCTTCTATGCCCGTGCTGGCACTACCTTAGTCTCAGAAGACTCTCCTTTACTCCTTTTCCTTGGACACTAGGTCGCATAATGACCCAGCTCCCACAATGGAAGCACTTGATCTTGGGGAGATCTTTCTTCTTCCGCTTCTCCTACTTTCCCTTAGATGCTAGGGCCACGTCTTCCTCCTACTTGAATTTGATCCCCTTGCTGCTGCTAACTGTCTTCAATTGTTGTCTGATCTCTTCCTGGCGAAGAGCTGCCCACATCTCGTCCCAAGGTGGAAGCGTCCCTCTACCCAGTATACTCTAGACAAATACTTCCCAGTCTTCTGAGACAACATTCAAGGTTGTCGTCACCATTAGCACCTGATCTGGTGTCACCCTTATAGCAGTCAACTGATCTCCGATCTCATTCAGTCCTCCGAGGAAGGTGTCAATCGATTGTCACTTCTTCATCTGATTCTCAAGCAACATTCTTCTCTGCACAGAAGTATGCTGGTACAGCTTCTTGAGAGCCTCCCACATCTCAAATGCCATTTCCTTTTTGGCTATGTGTGATACTACATGATCCTTGACCCCATCAAGGATAATGCTCTTGGTCCTTGCCATTGCCTCCTCATACCTATCATTGCCACTGGGGTCGACTGGGACAACTATTACCTTCAAGGAGAAGTTCTTGAAATGATTCCTATCAAGTACAGATAATATATTGGCCTTCTAGACTGTGAAGTTCGATGCTTCGTCCAGTCTATCTTGGTCTCTTACTCCATGTAGTGCCATGATGCTCCTCCACTTCTCTCCTAGATGTTCTATGTTCGACTCCTCTGAGTCTCTACATCCCATCTAGAATTTATTTTCTGGGCTCCCTCTGAGTCTTGATTTCCTCTTGGAAATCCTTCTGCCGCTTGTCGAGATGCCCCCTACTCTGATTGTCTTGTGCAACCGCACCACTAATTTGGGTTCCTCGGCTAGAAACCTTGGTAGCAACTCCTCTGGCCCTGCTCTGTCAGGTACTATTCTGACTACAGTACCTCACCAGCTCCACTTTGAAATATTCCTACAGCCTTCTAAACCCCAACAACTACCTATCTGTGGACTGCGCCAGCCACTCTCTACATCACGCTGGCTCTGTGTCACCTCAAATGAGTCTGTGTTAGCCTTGGGAAGCCCTGCATCAACCCTCTGGCCCTCTATGTCAACAATGTTGGCTTCTCTAGGGCTCTGCATAGCTCCCGGCTGCCTCTGTGTGGCCTTGTGTGAGCCCTGGCTAGCTCTGCGTCACTCTCCTTGGCTGTTGCGCTACTAGAAATAGCTTTTGTCATCTCGGAACAGTGGTTTTCTGCTGCCATTGCTCCGCTCGGCTGTTGTCCTTTAGTCCTCTTGTGATTTGCAATCATGCTCTGATACCATGTTGATGTTTCTAAATTTACTTACTTAGAAACCCTCCATGCACTTCATCTGATTTATTCCTACCTACTTGTTATTTTCCTTAACAAGTTATTTACAATGTAAATACTGAAAATAAACACTAGTGCATGCTTAACATATTACAAATCAGCAACTAAAAGAAACAAAAACAAACATGCCTATGACACCATTATTTTTGGACTAATGTCCCCAGAGAAACCTAATGTGGGAAAACCAATGAAGCTATCTGAGGGCTTTCGTATTAAGCAATATCAGACTATAATATGGGTGCCAAAACTGGCCTACCCAATAGAGAATTTCCTTGGTAGTAATACCTCATAGTTTCTAACAAATCTACTAGCTGAAACCCTGAATAATCCTTCTCGCAGCTACTCAACACCAATCTACCTCAAAAATCCCAGTGTTTACCCAATCTGGACTGCGTCAGCTGCTCCTAGCCTAGTGCTCACCCTACGTTAGCCCCAGGAGGCCCTATGTCAACTCTTTGACCCTCTGCATCAGCTACGCTGGCCTCTCTAGTGCTTTGTGCAGCACTTAGCTGCCTCTGCATGAGCATTGGCTGCTCTTGCATCACCCTCTTTGGCTGCTCTGCTACTCTCCCAGCACTATCTCTACCTCTCTATCTCTCTGTACTCAATGCCCGTCAACTACTCTCCAATCACTAATTCTATCTCTCTTAGCAAACCCCACTCTAGAGAATAGAATGACTGATCACTCTAGTGTTCTCTCCAGGTGACCGTCAAGTCTCCTCTTATACTTTTCCTGTTGACGTATCAACGGCCGAGATTAAGTCCCTAATCAACGGCTAAGATTAGATCTGGCTTGATCCATGTCTTTTGGACCATTCTAACACGGATTCATATTAAAACACATTAATATTTTATTTTCCCTAAGTTTAGACTTAGGGACTCCATTAAAAATATTAATTTTTTTAATATCTCCTGATCTGTTTAGAATCTGCCCAAACACTTTATGGGTATTGGAGATCTCATGTGCCTCAACCTCTCCACCAAATTTCATGGCTAGATCACATCCGATGCTACCCCAAATCAACAATGGGTAGATCTTTTACAACCGACTTTACTTTACAAAAATAAGGGAGGACAATCCTTCATGACTCATAACACCTTTGCACTCCGCGACCACACAATTTGGAGACTTTACTATTTTATTACAAAATTTGACCCAAAACATGGGCTTTTAGCCCTAAAACTTTCTTTGCGGGATCCTGTTCCCAACAGGCCCCCAACACAAATAGTGACTCACCCTCGAGTCACTTGGCAGGCGCGAAGACCTTGGCGCAGAGATCTTAGAGCGAAGACCTTCCAGCTCGACCCGTATGACCACAATCTCGGCAGTGCATTGAGCTATCGCCTGCTTCGTGTCTTCGACCATCTGCTCGGCCACTACTCCTAAACTGTCGGCCTAAAGCTTTTGTTGAGTTGCTTGCAAATTCGTAAGCTTTCCTTCAATAGACCCTATCATCGTGTAAGCCTCGTCTAGCCAGGGCTTTAGTCTTGCCTTCAACACTGCTTCCTTGTGTAGCACTGCACCCACTTGTTCTTTCACCTGCTTGGACTCGTGCAGCTTGGCTAGTCTTTGTGTCAGCGCGACAGTTCACGTTGTGCCCTTGACCTCATCATAACGTTGTTATAGCTCACGTGCTTCCATCTTTAGTCGCTGTACATTGGGGTCCTCCTGCAAGCTTGTCAGGACCTCAAACGACTACTCAAAAACTTGCGTGTAGTCTACTACTGCACTATCCACCACCGCTACTACTTCTGTGACAGCAGTCACGCACTTCTTCACTTCTGGCAGAATTGAAGGTTGGGCCTTCAACTGTAACTCTATGATCTGCAGGTTCAACTCCAACTGAACCCGCGCCATCTCAGTACGAGTGTCACGCACCCTCGTAGCCAGCTTGCGGATGCGCATCTCAACTAGCTCCTCCTCAGGAATGGCTAACTCTGGGACCATTCGGCATGCCTCCTCGATGACTTGCATAATGTGCTTGTTCTAATTGGTCGCCTTGGTCACAATGGCGATGACAGAGTCTCGTTGTAGTTCCATTTGCTCATTGTTGATCCGTTGTTCACTCATCACTTGGAGGGTGAGGTGCTCACAGGCCCTCAGCTTTGTAATCACTCCATCCTGTAAGAGGTGGAGCGCTTCACCAGGGAGCACTTCCAGATTCAACCATACTCCCTTTAGGGCATTGACAGTGGGCCTGTTAGCCTCATTCTCTATGGGCAGTGCTCCATCAAGGAGCACTATCACACTGGAGGCCTTCACGTGCAGCATTGTGGCAACCTCTAAAGTGCTAATAGAAAGGCTGGTGGACACCATGCCAGCTTGAGATGCATGGGTCTGCAGCTCCTGCAAACCTATCTGGATAGCCCCCAAGATTATTGTTTGGTCTAAAATGCGGATGCAAATTAGAGTTCAATTAATGTCAACTGGGGAAGGTAAACTTAGAAGTACCACCTATAGGTCTATAAAGATTTCTAATTTGTCTGAGATCTATTGGTTCTCTTACAAGAACACATTCAACAAGATCTCTTCCAATAACTAAACAAACTAGAGAGATTCCTAATTTGTCGGAGATCTTAAGATTCCCTTACAAGAACACATGAATCTTAAGATTTCATCCAACAACTAAACAAACTAGAGTGATTCCTAATTTGTTACAGATCTTATGGTTCCCTTACAAGAACACATGAATTTTAAGATTTCTTCCAACAACTAAACAAACTAGAGAGATTCCTAATTTGTTGGAGTTCTTATGGTTCCCTTACAAGAACACATGAATTTTAATATTTCTTCCAACAATTAGAATATCTAACAAGAACTTAAAAGCTGAAATGAAATAAAAACATAAATTAAATTATACCTAAAATAAGCATGCAAGTGAGGCCATGGGGCCCCTCCATAACTCCACAAGCACACCACTTCAAAGGAGACTCAAATGTAGAAGCAACAAAATCAAAGTATGATTCTTTATTTCAAAATCTCCATCATGATGTACAAACCAACTCTAAGATTACAAATGGAACTCTAAATTACAAATGGAGGAGATTGTACTCTCATTTATACAATGGGATGAGAAAACAAACTCATAATGATGATCCACTAATCTCTCTTTAGTTCCATACATCTCTCAACCATTTAGACACATAACCCCCTTTTGTCCTTGATCTTCTCCACGAGATCATGATCTTCTCCATGAGGTTTATCTTATCAAACTCGAATTTGATCATTCAAGGCCACATAAGGATGTCTTGGAAGCTTCCTTTGTACCTACACATGTCACAAAAACAATCCACTTTCCATATATGAAGTAAAATATATTATTTTCTAATATTTAATCAAGAATTTCTCTTATAAATGTTTGAAAATAAATAATATTTGGAAGATATAAATGAGACCCATAAATGATGAACAATAGGGAAAATGAAGTGACATGGTAGTGAATAATGAGTGATATAATAGAAGCATAGGTGAAAAATTGAGTGATATCTGTATGACATTTTGAAGCCCAACAATTATCTATTGTTGCTGCTCAAATTGTTATAGGGCCTCCACAGTGACATCCCTCACTGTGTTGCCGATATAATGCAAATCGCCCTCTCTGAGGGTGATTGGGTCCAGTGATGTCTTGGTAGCTTTTGATTTCTTCCTAAATCCTCCTATCTCCTTCTCCCTTGGGCGCTTGATGCGGGCGGACGTCTCCTGTGGGTCGCACCATGTTGTTTTGTCTGCTCGTCCGTCTCCTCCTCTGTCTCAGGTGAAGATGACCTTACGTCTTTGTCAGAGCCTCACTTTTTCCCACCTGTCTGCTTCACTGTCTACTACGCAGCCTTGCACTCCGCCTGGGCCTTGTCAACGACCTCCTTATTTCTCTTTTCAACCAGCTGAATCATATTTAGCTTGGCCTCCTTCTTCCTCTACGTAGCAGACTTGCTCCCTCGCATCGCTAAGTCTGTTCTAGTGCGCCACTCTGTCGGCCACTGATCAAGTACTATATTAATGGCATCATCCCTTGCTAGGTAAGGAAAGTTGTACCATTTATGCACAAGGTCCTTCCACGCCCTGATGGATACATGTTGAAAGTTTACTTTAAATTCTGCATACCCCTGCAAGTTGGTGTACACTATAGGCGACAATCACAGTTTGCGATTGATGGCTATGCGGATGTTCATTTCCATCAAGATCTAGAAGATCTTGCTACCCTTGACTCGTTGCGCATCCTTGGTCACCCACAGCAAAGCGTACTTCGCTGCTTCTGGTAGGTCTGGTGCGATTGAAGGAAATTGACTGTCCTCTGGTAGCTCCCACGCTACCAGCATAATTGACAGCAAGAGCCACGCGTAGTGGAACATCTTGCTGAGCTCCTGCACTTCGTGGCAATTTGCTAGAAACTCTCTACGAAGGTAGTCTGACCAGTTGAACTGAACTCCTTCGGCACACTGAGCTGCTAGCGCAATGACAGGCGTCGACACCTCATCGGTGCGACACTTCCTCATCACTTTCCCCGCTAAAATCTGTGTAGTTATCTTTACAGCAGGGTCGTAGATGCTGGATATAGCATATCCACGCGGCTTCTTCAACAGCTTAAACTTTTCTTTCATGGATTCCATGAGGGTCTGCTCACCACTTTTCCGCTAAATATCATGGCCGTATTCTCTCTTATATACAGCAATTGCGTTATCCAGTGAATCAATCTATCCATGATGGGTATTAGCTCCTCCAGCCACAGACACCCATCATGCACCAAGCACAACAGCTGCTTGATGACTAATACTGTCACTGGGGTGCAGTTGTAGTGCGGCACCCAAAGCAAGTTGAGCAACCCTGCCTTGTTTACTCCTCTGAGCCACCTCCGTGCCTACAATGTAGTCATTCTAGTGTTTGTATCAATGACGGGGCGCATCAGCTACTCGGTCGCAAAGTGTGGGAACTTCTCGTGATCAGCCAAGTACTAGTCCTCAAGTTTTAGCAGTGGCACTTGCGTTAAATGCGGTCCTTTGGAAACAATCTCATCTGGTAGCAGAGGGGTTTGCAAGGGGGTCTTGCTCTCATTGATGTCCTTCGGCACCTTGGCCTTGGCCTTGGACGGAGGGACATATTCAAGCAACCGAGTAATGGGGTCCGCACCCTGGGCTTCAACCTCCTCCACTTTGACTCCCACATCCTCATCATCCATCGGGATGTCTTCAATGTCTTCCTTCTCCGGCTCCAAATTGATGGTTTTTCTCTTCTCCTGTGTGGTAGGATTCAGTGGGTTTCTTCTTGGTGATGCACGCACCAGTATGGCAGGCTGCTTGCCCTTCTTATCCTTGGCAGTCTCCTTAGTTGGGGTCGGCTTTGATCTTGGCGTCCTTGATGATTTGGGGACTTCAGCTAGTACTTCGACAACCTTTGGAGGAGCTTCTTTTGCCTCCATATCAACTTCCAACCCCGACTCCTCTACTTCGGTATCTATAGCTTTTGTGGTTGCCGACATAACGCTTTCCAATAGTGCTCGCGACGTCTCTAGTAAGTTTGCAAATGCTGGAGTCTCTTTCAAAGCCTCGAAGAATTCTTGGTTCATGTGTGCCTGAGAGCTCAACAACTCAATTCTCAAAATGCTAAGTGCTTTTCGCTAGATAGCCACTTGTAATTTATAAGGCATTTTGAATTCAAATCTGACTATTCCCCCCAGATTTGGTTCATTAATGTTGGATTGGCGACAGATCTTCAAGGATCTGACCCATACATTTCGTCTTAAATGTCGGTCGCCTACTCCATTTGGTCGCATTTCTATCGACAAATCATGAATAGTGACTTTAATGGTCACTTTCTGGCTGACCTACGCAATTTCTCTCTGGGTAGCATAGCTCCCTTCACGCTGCCGCGAATCCTGTGACACTTCCTTGCTTCGCACAATCCTCCAATTGCACAACTCCCCAACACAGGTAGTGTAGTTTATAGTCCTGCGCCTCCTTTCAGCTACCTGGAGCACTAAGACTGTGCTACCTTCATTTAGTCACATGGCCAGACCACTGGTGTATGGCTTCAAGCGACTGCCATTCACCTTTCCTAGGAAGGGATCTCCATTTGACCAGCTGTACCGCTCCTTCGTCGGTAATCTCTCTAATGAAATAGAGCCCTAACTAATGCATTCTGAATTTCCTTGGAAATTCATCAAACTTGCTGTCATATAACAAAACCATGTCATTTATCTTAGAGGTGCGCATCTTAACGTGCCAATCATGCCATGCTTTTTCGCGCTTCTTTTGGACCTGTTGGTGAAATCCTACCAGAAATCTCTCTTCCTCAAGCTTAGCCAGTTGTGCGAGCCTCTCCTCCAGGACTCTGCGATCTGTCATACCTGTGAGCACTGCTATGCATAGACTAGGCACAATATATTCCATAGGTATTACCGCTTCAACACCATAGACAAGCCTAAAGGGAGTTTGTCCAGTCAACTTGCATGTCGTCCGATAAGCCCATAGTACTGTAGGTATGCATAGGTCCCAATCACTTCGCTGAGCATTACAAACCTTGGTTAGCGCATTATCCAACACTTTATTGAATGTTTCCACCATCCCATTAGGCTACGGGTGATAAGGCGTGCTCTTCTGGTGATATACCTGAAATTCCTTCGTTAGCACGCTGATCGTCTCATTTAGAAAGTGCGTACCATGATCACTCATCAAGATCTTTGGACAACCAAATCACATCAATACATACTCAAAGAGGAAATTTGTAGCAGTTGCGCCTGTGCAATCCTTCACAGGTTGTACCTCCGCCCAACGAGTCAAATACTCCGTCGTGGTGATAATGTACCTCGCTTCCGTCTTTCCTTGGGGCTGGATGGGTCCCATTAAAGCTATCACCCATTTCTTAAAGGGTTGTAATGTCATCTGTGGATTCAGAGGCATCTCATCCCTCTGCGATGGCCTGCCAATCCTTTGACACACATCACACGCTTTGCAGTAGGCTTTTGAATCCTAATGTAGGGTTGGCTACCACAACCCTACGTGTGGAATCTTCTGCGCAGTCACTCTCCCTGCGTAATGTCCTCCCACGGTGACCCCATGAGCATCCATGAGGATGATGCTTCTTTCAAACTCGAGTACATACCATCGCAATATCTCATAAAACCCCATTTTGTATAGATGTCTAACAATGACAAAAAAATCTGTTGCGCGCACCACTAACTCCTTCTGCTGGACGGTGTATCCCTCCGAGGTAGTTCTTGTCATTAGGAAGTGTACGATATCTTCAAAATGACCATCCGTGATATGCACTACAAATAGTTGTGTGTCAGGCAATCCTTCTTCCAAATTAGTGGGATCTTCCCCTGTTTAGATGTGCAACAGATGGTCTAGCCCCACGTTCAATCATCCAGACTTCACAATAACTTCAAAACCATATTCCTGGAACAATAACAGCCACCTGCAGATTCTCCCCCCTAACTCAAGCTCATTGACCAGGTACTTCAGCGCGGAATGGTCTATATACATCTTAAAATGGCCTCCCAACAAGTAGTGTCTAAACTTCTGGAGTGCATATACCATAGCTAACCCTTTTCGCTCGGTGGTGGAATAGTTCTTATTTGCCTTGGATAACCTTCTGATTGCAAACATGATAGGATGGTCCAAGTCTCCTCTGCCAGCCTGTGTTGGTACTACTCCCAACGATATACATGACACGTCGGCATGTACATGAAACTCCTTTTTCCAATCCGAGAAGACTAGAATCGGTGCAGTGACCATATTTTCTTTCAATACATCCAAGCTCTTCTTGCAGTCCATGTTCCAGCAAAATGTGGCATCCTTCTTTAACAACTTCTCCATAGGCACGGTGATCTGGGCATAGCCTTTGATGAAATTTTGGTAATAGTCTGTGTGTCCTAGGGTAGCGGACAACTGTTTCACACTCCTCGGCACTTCTAAGTTTAGTATCACAGCAATCTTCGCAGAATCTATCGTTAGTCCTTGTCTGCAAACCACATGACCCAACAGGGTCCCAAATGGAACACAAAATAGACACTTCTTCAGATTGAGTGCAATCTGGTATCTTTAACAAGTAACTAGCGTCGGGCATAAACTGGCAAGATGGCGTTTCACCAGCCCAAACACAGTCCAGTCATCAAAGTATACTCCCAGGAACTTATGAATAAATTCCTTGAATGCAACAACGACTACGTGTGAAAAAATCGCAAGTGCATTCTTCAATCCAAATGGCATTACAATGTACTGGAAACAACCCCACTCAGTCGCGAAGGTTGTCTTGCTCCTATCCTCCACCGCGATTTTGATCTGATGGTACCCAGAGAACCCATCAGTGAAGGAATATGCTTCTTGGCCACCTACATTGTCCAAAACTTCCTCCGTGAACGAAGTCAGGAAGGGATCATGTACACAAGTGTCATTCAACTTTCTAAGATCCACACATATCCTTATTTCATCCTTATGCTTCTTCTCCTATACCACCATTGGGCTAAACCAGTCAGATTCTTCCACATGCTCAATGATGCCTGATGTGAGCATCTTGTCTATCTCTAAGCGAACCTTCTCCTTATACTTCAGATTGAGACGGTAAGGTCTTTGCTTAACCGGCTTCACGTCGGGTTTCAACGTGATCTTCATAACACCCAAGTCTCTAATTATCCCTTTTAGATCTGTAAAATTGATAGGGAATAAATATTGGTATTCGCAAAGCAATTCAATGACCTTATCCACCATCACGTCGTCCTAGTAATCTCCAATCTTCATGATTTGGGTTCTACCTCCGTATTAATGTTTACTTGTTTCATTTTCAGCAACGCAGTTATATAAGGATTCTCAATCTGCGGTCCTTCAACCTCGCAGTAGCCTTCTGTTTCAGGGATGTTAATCTTTCGTGGATCCTCATCTTCTTCTTCAACGGTCACATTATAGCATTCCAATGCGTGACTCAGCTGAGTAGCCCATTCAAGCTGAACCAGGTCCAAAGGATCCTACGGTATCCTAAATATTGTTGCTTTCACCTCTTGTAGCGCCTCATCAATACAATCAAACCCGTCTTCAAAACTGAATTTCATTATGAATTCTTCACGCAGAATATCCCATTCTTGTACCATGATGGAGCTCCGTTTCTACGTACCAGTTCATCAGGACAACATCCAAGGTGTGACAGAACAAGTGCACCCATTTAGGTTGGGGATTCTCTCCATAAGCCTGAGCCCATTTGGCCAAGTGCATGCGCAGATCATCTTGCCCATCATACTTTTCTATCATTCGTACCTTCGGCTTCCCAAAGCATGTTCTCATCATCCTCCTACTGTCGCGCCAATCATCAAAGCTTCCCTTATGTGTACCCCACCATCTTTTGGGCGTAGCGTGCAGTACGCAGTCCAACACCTGGAAGAGCTGCTTTTCTGGTACCTTCCTCTCAAATGCATCCAAAAAGGTGTCTACATCATTTAGGCCATCATAAGTAGGCATATTTCTTACCTCTAACAACACACAACACAATGATCAGGTCATCATGTTACAACTCAGTGTAGTTACCTCATGTAACCAATTCTGTCAGCGCTCTAATTCTTCATCAGAGTCTGAGATGCAGGAACTCTCACGATCCCATGTAATTCGTCCATTCACTGTTTGATTCACCCAATCTTGCACTGATGATGTTATCTTATAGATACAGTCCAAATTGTCATAGCTCTCATAATCATGCATTGGTTCAGTATAGCGCGATCCTTCAGCGAGATCTATGGGTACTATTACGCGGAGCAATTTCTTCTCAAATATCACTTTTCGCTTACTTTAGGTTGATTAACCCGTTCATTGCAGTAGCCCAATCAATTCCCAAGAGCGCAGGATAGGGTTGTTGTCATCCACAATTTCTATTACCTCGAAGTCAGCCAGCATGCTCGCACCTTCAATATCTACAGTCACTCCTTACAGCCGCCCCAAGGATATGACCTTCTGTTGGTTCGCCATAATTAGATGAATCAGAGATCACTACAGTGCGGATCTCCCGATCTGTTCCCAAGTCTGCTTCAGTAGGATGTTTGCTTTTGACCCCAGGTTCTCCTACCTGCGTGGTTAGCCTCATCTCATGTCTCGTCCTTGTTTTTATGCTTACCAATATTTCATACTATGCACGGCTCACCCGGGGTGTTTCCAGCGCATCTGTTTATAAGCTCTTGTAGCCCCTTCACAGCCTTGCTATCGCGCAGTAACTTCATGCAAGTCTCCAGGAAGGTTGTAAGCATAGAAAGGTCCATCTCTTGATCAAACTTATCCTTGCTTCCCGAGGTGGAGGCCTCAACGAAGCTTTTTCTTTGCTTCCATGAATGTTTCACGTGCGCACTCCAAATCGAACTCAACCTCCTTTGTTGGAGCTTTGTGAACCCATGTACTATCTTCAGGCTGTTTCCCCTTGTCATCTCCTATTGCGATTCCACTTCAGAGCACTATATTCACGTTCGGATCCTCTTCACACGACTCAGACCTCATCATCTACAGGTTTTGAGTCAACTAAGGTGGTAGCGCCCCTTTGTCATGTATCCTTGCTATCAGCGTAGGAAAGTCTTCTGTTTCATGATCCAACAGAGTGCAATACTTGCACGATGGACGTTTTGGGTCAGTGCAATCGCAGGCATAGTGTCCTAGTGCTCCACAATTGTAGCAGATCAGTTGTCTCCGACCTTTGCCAGGTCCTCCTCCGCCTCGTCCTCGTCTGCATCATCCCCGCGCTCCCATCACGAGGCCATGTTTCTGCCTGAATCCTATAGGCGGGAGTTCTATCCATCATCAATTCATAATTCTACAATTACGCTCATCATGCCCTGCTAACTAATAAAAGTTGCAGAATAGTTGTTGCGGTGTCTGTACAAACTTCTGCAGCAAAAAGTAGTTATCCGTGGCATGTTTTCCTACTACCTAACATATAGCGCACCACAATGTAGGCCCCGCGCTCAGTCCTACTTAAGCTCCTGGCCTCAAAGGCATCGGTCTCCCTCCTATAATGTAGTTCGCAAAGATCGGGCAATGGTCTTTGTCATGCCCATGAACCTTGCATTTCAAGCACCATACCTCTTCGTGCACCTGTAGTCAAACTGTTCTGTCCTGCTTCAAGCTTTGCATCTCGAGGAAAATATTTTTCATTTGCGCATGGATCTGCTAGACCCCCAGATTCATATCTTGCATCGGTATTTCATGTAGTCTTATTGCAATCTCCAAGGCCTCTGCCTTAGCTATTATCTTCTGTTGTGACAACACAACCTTTAAGTGTAGCAGTAGTGAAGCCACAAACCACTCGCGATGCTGCCTGTCTGTCAAGTTCATATTAGCTTCATGGATTTTGCACTTCAATCTTTTATCTAATTCCCAAGGTGTCTCGCCTGGCTGCATTGCGATTTCCTTGAACCCTACAATCGACTGTGCCTCAGATTTAGGCCTACTGAATTCTCTATTCAGTGATGTTTGGATGTCTAACACTCCAGAATTCAGGTTATCATTGGAGTACTTGATATACTAGGTTAGCGTGAGATCCTCCAGAGCACTAACCAATGTCGCCTTCTTCATGTGATCATCCATAATGCCCTAAGCTTCCCATACGACTTTCACGACAAACCAAAACTAGTCCGAGTCCTCATTTTCCAAGCCTTTGAACAAAGGCAGCTTCACTAAATTTGCCATACTGAACTACGGTGGAGGTGGAGGTGGTATGGACGAAGTTGTAGGCGATGGTGGTGGAGTTGGAGGTGGTGTGGGTGGATGTGTCAGTCGCGGTAATCCTTGTCTTATTAACTGAATAGCACTTCGCAGAGATGCTTGCGTTATCCCCTCTTTGTCACCTCGCAGAGGTGAAATCAATGACTATATTTAGGACCCTTTCTTCCTTTCTTCCTGTATGTTTTTCCGCTTTGCGTAGCTCCGAACATTAAGGTAGCTGCATAACCCACTTTTCACACAATAACATTTTAATCCAGGTATTCAAAGACTTCAAGTACTTACCTCGCGGTCTTTTGAAAAGCACTACTCCGCCTTGTTGTAGCTGACTGAGGTGTCGATCACGAATTCAGTCACAAATCCTCCTATGACGTGATCGAGCCAATGATTGACAACACAAGTGATCTTACCCTCATATGGTTCCAATCTTTGTACTAGCTGCGGGGTCCAAACAATAGGACCATCAAGTTTCCACCTTCCTTGGCTATCGGCTAGCTTCGTGATCCACTCGTATAGCTCAACGGAAAGGAACAGAAAAAGATCTCATGGATCTTTGTATGTAGGTACCTGTCCATCCACTGTTCGTTTTTCAGTCGCAGGTTCTTGTTCTCCTGCACCGCAAATTCGTGAATCTTCCTATCTAACCAATCTCCGATCTCTTTCTTAGTCGGATTCCAGTGATACGACATCACACATCTCTTATGCATATTTCGGTCCCAGCAACAGAACCATTTGTTGGCTTGAAGGGGCCTGACCCAGGTTCAACGTTAGTTAACCAAATAAATCCCTACACTACTTATTGTTTCGGCATCAGCCACCGGAGCGCAGACCAAAGTCTCACCTGAAGCAGTATGGGGCGATGTTGGAACCAAATTTCTGCACCCTGAGATGGTTGTGATGTCGATTTATTCCTTCTATTCCTGCGTTCATGCAGGTCACTTAGTTCTAGGGCTTGCCAGACTAGCCCTCTATTCCGGCCTTTAGTACCTCCGCGAAAAGGTACGATTGACCTTTGTGTAGCCCTAACCTATGGCTCAGGTACTTTTGCACTGCTAGGACAGCGTACCATGCAGATTCCCAAACTAGTCTAAGTGTCTTACTTATCTTATTAAACAATCATATTTAGCACCACGTAAACAAATGTTCTTCGTTCGCTTAACCAACGTAATTACATCCATTCTCGCATCATATAAGCATTATAAATGGAATTCATACATAATACAACAAGATGCATTAATCAGAATGAAGGCACAGAATTTACAGAATACACCTCTTTATTGATATCTTCAAGTGATCACAGACTCTATCCACCATGTGCACACAGCTGCAGGGGTCCACGCACTTAGTTGCAAACTTATATCCTAGGTCTCTGCGCACTCAGCTACAGAGCCTCTACCTACGCTACGACCCGAAACTTAGACTTCTTACTTCAGAGCTATCACTATCTGACTCCTTACTATTTTTAAAACTACTTAGAGCTTAGCTCTTTTTATACAATCGCATGGTCTGTGGACCATGGGTAGATATTTTATAGCCGACTTTACTTTACAAAAATAAGGGCGAACAACCCTTTATGACTCATGACATCTTTTCGCTCCATGACCACAAAATGCGGAGAATTTACTATTTTATTACAAAATTCGACCCAAGACATGGGCTTTTAGCCCCAAAACTGTCCTTGGGGGATCCCATTCCCAACAATCAAGAAGGAGGAAGAAGAGGACGTGTCTCTAGCATCTGCGGGAAAGCAGGAGAAGAGAAAGAAGAAGGACCTCTCTAAGATCAAGTGCTTCAATTGTGGGGAACTAAGTCATTTTGCGAACTAGTGTCTTAGGAAAAAGAGTAAGGGAGAGGCTTCTGAGACCAAGGCAGCACCAACAAGGGTGGAGAAAAAAGTTGAGGAGGATGACGATTGTGCCATGAGTGCTCATGTCCCACTTGAGAGGAAGTGGGGAGACATCAAGCTGTAGGCAGAAGGACTATAGGCGATGAGGGGCAGGATCCTTGAGGTACCCAACCTCTTAGATTATACCTTCCTACGGGAGTCCCGAAGAGGAGTAACAGGATTGGTGGATGTCAGTAGAGACGGATGCGGATGAAGCGGCAAGGAGTGCTTCAGTGTAAGAGTCGTTGAACAACGCGTGGCTAGCAGGTTTCAATAGTGTGAGAGGCATGGGAGTGTTGCACCAGTGCAGGATGGCACAAAGAGGTGTGAAACAGTGTGAGATGCAGGGAGTTGTTGCAGCAGCGCAAAGGTCAGTAGAGGGAGCACCTATTAGCGGTAGAAAGAGCTTCAACAATGGAGTGTTTATAGCCTGAGAGGGATGTCAGAAGTTGGGTAGATTAGTTACTTACTTCTCACTAACTGTGTTGCAGTGCAGTAGCAGTATGAAGTAGCACGATGTAGCATGATGGGAGGGGGATGCAGTGCATATGCAGTGTTGGGAGTATGGACTAGCAGCAACATGGATGCAGAGGGAGCTGCCATACAGAAGCAACAGTGCCAGTGGCAGGGCCATGGGTAGTAGTATAGGATGCAACAGTGCAGAGGATGTTGGGCAGGGAGGCCTAGGATCAGCACAGGGACTGATGTTGGATAATCAGGGTGATACTTAGTGTGGAGTATTACTAGAGCACAATCCTCACTAAGAGGGAATGTTGGTTTGGGGTAGCATCGTATGTGCTCTAGCCATGAAAATTGGTGGAGAGGTTAAAGAACATGAGATCTCCAAGACCCAGAAAGGGTTTGGGTAGATTCTAACCGGTTTGGGAGATATTAAAATAATTAATATTTTTAATGGAGTTCGTAAGTCTAAACTTGGGAAAAATAAAATATTAATGGGTATTAACATAAAACTGGGTTAGAATGTTCCAAAAGTCATGGATCAAGCCAAATCCAATCTTAGCCATTGATTAGAGATTTAATCTCGGTTGTTGATGGACCAACGAGAAAAGTATAAGAGGAGGCTTGAGGGTCAGTTGGAGAACACACCGAGATTGATCAGTCAGTTCAATTTCTAGAGTGGGGTTTACTGAGAGAAATCGAACAAGTGATTTGAGTTGCAGTAAGGGGCAATGAGTACATAACAGAGATGCAGAGTTAGTACTAGAGAGATAATGTAGAGCCTTGAGAGGTTGACGTGGAGGCAGCTGGGTGCTACGCAGAGGCAGCTGAGAGTTGCGCAAAGCCAGAAGAGGCCAACGTGGGTGATGCAAAGGGTCTGAGGGCTGACGTAAAAGCTTCAGTAGTTGCATAGAGGCTAGCAAAGCTTACGTAGGGCCAAGAGGCAGTGCTGGGAGGATTTTCGTGGGGAAAACTAGGTGCTGGTGATCTGGGAAGGGTGACACAATCCCTACAGAGTGACACAGAGCAGTGGAAGCTGCAATTGTTGCCATGGGATCATTCATCCTGTGATTAATTAGCCGAAATATTTGTCTTCGAGGAGAGGTACTACTATCGAGGGAATTCGCTATTGGGAGAGCCATTTCTGGCACCCTAGTTGTATTCTGAAAATTGCATAATAATAAAACCCTCTAAATAGTTGCACCATTTTTCCCACATTGGGTTTTTCCGGAACATTGGTCCAAAAATAATGGTGTCACTTGTGTTCTTGTTTTCTTTCAGTTGATGATCTGTAGATGTTGATACTGTACTTTTGTTTATTTCTAGTATTTACATGGTAAATAACTTGTTAAGTAATTAAGCAAGTAGGAAGAAATAAACTAGATAGTGCAAGAAGAATTTTTAATGGGTTAAACTTAGATATTCCAACATTGTTCTGGGTTTTCATGAGAAGTAGACTCTGAGCAGTAGCATGGTGTAGCTAGTGGGTTTCATAAAGAGGCTTAGTAAAGCCATTTTGTAGTTAAAACACCCAAGTTTTGGGAATTTTTTGATGTAAAAGACTGGACTCGATATATATATATATATATATATATATATATATATTGTTGTTTTATGATGTAAATATTTTTTAATGTTTTTGTAAATTTTTGCTTTCATGCATGTATCTGACAAATGCCAATCTAATACATAATTTGCTAATGAGTCAGCAAATTTATTAAATTATCAAAGAATGTGTTCATATGTAATAAACTCAAATTGACGTTCCAAAAGTTGTACGCTTAAATAATGGCGTAACAAGATTGGATTGCGAATGTGATAACAATTTGTCAATTGCATAACAACTAGCTGAAAGTCTAACCTGACCACCATATTGGAGATGTCCCAAGATGACGCTTCAGTGAGAAGTGAAATTACAAACATATACTCAGCAATATTGTTGGTGGCAGTGCCAAGAAATACTCCCCTGGAATAAAGTAGTTCCAACTTAGGTGTGTAAATGACCCAATCAGTTGATGCAATGTGCCATGTGTAACAACTGGCATCATCCGCGTATCCTACATATGGTAAGGGTGATGAAGACATTAGCGCAACAAGAGACATGTATGAGACAAATACTTAGAAAATGCCAAAAAATTTAGTAACAACAAAAAGAAGAAAAACTTATAAATACATAAAATTACAAAGCATATGCCTAGTGCAATACTAGGCATAATACTTTTTCAGATAAAGCCCATTTCAGGGCTCCATGAGAGGGGTTCATTCACAGTCCTGATGTTCATAAGCACCTTTTGAGAGGGCCCTGGTGATGACATATGGACCGATCCACAGTGTTTGAAGTGTTCCTGCCCCCAAAAGGTCATGTATTTTATCATAGAGTAGAACAAGATCACCCTCTTGGTAAGAACGAGGCTTCACATTTTTTTCATATTGGGCTTTGACCCAACGCTTATGGGCTTTGAGGGCTGGTGTGGCATCTCGATGAGTATCGTCCAAATGATTGAGATATAGTAAGTGCTCTTCTTTAGTAGTGGTGCAGGGTAAGAGTTCAACAATGAGTTTCAATGAAGGAATCTAGCACTCGATAGGTAGTACCTCTTTGAGGCCATAAGTGAGTTGGAATGATGTAAATCTTCCAACAGTTTTCACTGAAGTTTGGTATGCCCATAATGCAGGATATAACATCTGGTGCTAGTGGGTTTTGTGGTTTCCTACTAACCGGCGGATCATGGTTTTTAGGATGCCTGGGGGTAGTAGGAGGAAGACTGTTCCTGCCTAAAATCAGGCAACGATGTTAAGGTAGACATCATGTGATTATGAAAGTGAGAACCATGGTCTATAACGATCGTGCGGGGAACACTGAAACAACAGATCACTTGATTGAACATGAATAACGTTGCGGTATCTCCATCGGCTCTGAAAGTGGGAATGGCTTCGGCCCATCTCGTAAAGTAGTCCACAGTGAAAATAATGTCATTGTGTCCATCAGAGGAAGTGGGGTTGCATGTGACGAAGTCAATACCCCATTTGGCAAAGGGGCCGACGGAGATAACTGGGTGTAGGGATTCCAGTGACGTGCACATTTTCTTTGTAAATATTTGACAAGGGTGACACTGCTAGATTTCCTTGATACAATCTTTGAACAAGGTCGGCCAGTAGTATCCTACACGTAGAATTTTCTGGGCAGTAGCCATGCCAGAAAGATGACAGCCACATGCCCCAACATGGTAGTGATTTAAAACGTGTTCCACCTCTTCATGAGTGAGGCAACATCGAAGAACTGTATCAACGCCATGATGATAAAAAGTATCATTCAACACTAAATAGTGTTAAGCTTCGTGGTGGATGCGACAAAGCTCACTTGATGATAGTTCAGGGCGAAATCGTTGTGCTTGGAGGTAAACTAGAATGACACCATACCAAGGGTCGGTTGAGTTGATCGGATAGATAAATTCATCCAGAAGATGATGGGCTATCTCATTTGGATCGATAATGGGAAGATCCGATAATAGTTCTATGAAGACTAAGGATTTTTTCACCTTAGCAGTGGCGAAAACCAAATCAAATTGCTAGAGGATAACAATCCATTTGGAGAATTTCCCCCGATGACTTGACGAGACAAAATGTGTCTCATGGGATTCTCCAAAGTGATGACAGTAGTCTATCGCAGCAGTATATAGTGTCGGAAGCGATTAACAATGAAGACAACTGCCAAGGACAACTTTTCCACGTGTGAATATCGGAGTTTATGCCTAGCCAGGCCTTTTGATAGATAATAGATCACATTCTCGCTAAGATCATCATGAGTTTGAACCAACACCATACCAATAGAAGATGGTGAGGCTGCCAGGTAGAGGAGAAAGTCACGCGAATAGTTGGAAGCACTAAGCAGTGGGGCATATATAACTACCTCTTTCAAGGCATCAAATGATCGTTGGGCTTGATCATGCCACAAGTATGGTACTCCTTTCTTCAGTAAGCGTATAAAGCCTTTCGTCAGCTAGGCATAGTTTACAATGAATAGCCGTAAGAGTTTTCTTTCCCTTGCAAACATTGGAGCTGTAAAATAGATTGCGGCTCGGGAAATTGGGTAATTGCCTTTACCTTATCGAGATCAACCCTAATCTCGTGTGTGGAGACAATGAAACCAAGTAAGCATCCAGACTCGACAAAGAAAATGCATTTGTGCAGATTCATATGTATGTTATAGAACCTGCACATAAGAAAAATTGCTCGAAGACGAACTAGGTGCTAGGCTCGCTTCTTGAAATGGGTTGGAAGGTCGTCCAAGTAAGCTTGAACAATATGTCTGATATCATGGAATGCATAGTCCATGGCCCATTGAAATGTTTCTCCAGCATTCTTTAGACCGAATGGGAGTTTTTAATATGCAAATATTCCCCAAGGGAAAATGAAGGTGGTTTTGTGCTAGTCTGTTGGTTTTATGGCGATCTGGTTATAGCCTAAGAAACCATCCATAAATGAGAAGGATTCACAATCAGTGCAATTGTCGATTATTTGGTCGATGAACAGTGTCATATAATTATCTTTTGGACACAAAGTGTTCAAATCCTAGTAGTTGACACATACCCGGATGGTACCATGTTTTTTATCTACAGGAACCAGATTGGAAACCCATTTCGTCAAAGGAATGGGGTAAATGGAACTAGCACGTAATAATTTTTCTACCTCAGTCTTGATGGCTGCAGTTTTGTCGGGGTTGATTGGTCGGAGTCTTTGGTGGACATGCTTGGCATTGTCATAAATCTTGATCTCATGCTCGACGATAGATGGGTCTATGCCGGACATTTTCCTCAAGATTGCAATCAGCTCCAATTCGTATATTTTCCATGATGCCTGTCTTGATTGAGATATCAATGAGCATTGCCTTTGAAAGATTTCCCATGTTTCCTTCTGAATCCAAAGTTTGGATGGTTGTATAACTCGAGGGAACGATCTAAGGTGTTTCAAAGGACAAGATTTATATAGGGGTCACGTCCAAATCAGATATCGAGACGCGATGGTGATAGTTTTTCCAAGGTTGCTCCTCTAAACACATGATCTCTTGAATACCTCGTCCAAAGGTAGGACTTGACTGAGGAGATCGCTAGAGGGAGTAGTTGTGGGAGAGCTGTTGGGATAGGGTCCCTGTGTCAATTTTTGGCAGTTTAATCAATTTTTGGTTAAAATTTTGTAAAGAATGTAAAGTCTCCATAAAATGTGGAATCAGAGCAGCTTTAGCCCCTTGTATGGGTAGGTGATAGGATGGTTTTGAGACTCACCCATGGGCCGCAGACCATGGTATTGTAATGAAAAAGCTATAAATACTTGAGTCATAGCGAGTCTAGATATTGAACTTGAAATGAAGATCTATGGTAAAGGCAAGGTACCAAGGCAGGGAAAGTCTGTTTCATGTACTTAGGTGAAAGGGGAAGGCTCCTGCAGCTGAGTGCTCAGAGACCTTGGTAAGTCCATAGCTAAGTGTGCGGGCCCCTGTAAATGAGTGCACAGGGTAAAAGGAGTATGTAGTTGAATTCTAAATCTAATAAAGACTATTTTGGATTAGAAATATTGAATATGTGCCTTCTTCTTTATTTATGTTTAAGATTATGCATCTTCCCTCAATGATCTATTTTCTATGAATTAAAGTGTATTTACTACGCGAAACTATGAGATCTATAATGTTTATGCATGATAAGAGTAATTAACTACCTCCGCGAAGTTATTAGATAGATCTGTTGTATTAACTATTCAAAACAAGTTAGATCTTCACGAAGACAAATATAGGTTTATGGTTTATTACGCAAAAGTAGTGAATCCGTACTATTTATGCATGTTAAGTACAATCGTGTACCTTCGCAAAGAGCTAAAGATAATTTGAATAAAGTTGTAGTAGTTGACAGTCGAAAGGTATAGATCTACGCGAAGGCAAATCTAAGGTATATATCCTTGGGAAGACCATCACATAGGCCTCTGGATGTAGAAACCTGGTTCTAACATCCCCCAATACTACTTCGAGTGAGACTGCAGCCTGCGTTATGTAGGTTGTTTCCGAAAGGGCCAACACTTAGGGTTTTTTTGGTTGGCACGAATCACTCTGAACTTGGGTCAAGCCCCCTTAAGCCAACAAATGGTTTCGTTGCCAGGACTGTGATCAATTTGTGGAATGTGTGATGTCGAATAAGTGGTTCCCTACAAAGAACTAAATTGAGAAGTGGCTCGATCGAAAGGAACACATGTTTGCAGCTCAGGAGAATAGGAATCCAAGATTATCCAAGGAAGAGTGGTTGAGTAGATACCTATACTTAGACAAGACCGAAAGTTTTTTTTGTTTCTTCCATTGCGAATTGTATGAGTGGCTTTCTAAGTTCGCAGATAGTCAAGGTACATGGTGACTCAACGCCCTATTGTGTGGACTCCAGAACTGGTAAGGCGACTAGAAGCTTCGAAAAATAATATCGCGCAGGTCATGGATCACTGGGTTGATCACACAGTTGGAAGTTTTGTGATTGAGTTCGCGATTGATACAATTGTTAGTTACAACGAAGAAGAGTGCAAGCTCTTCAAGGGACTTGAAATCATTAAAGACTTGGATTAAAATGTTGTTATGTGAAAAAGGGGTTATGCCACTACCTTGATGTTTGGAACTATGTGAAGTGGAAAACCCTTCATATGGAACAAAGATTTAGGCTCTGAGTGTAGTCCATTGATTGGATCCCCTTCAAATGACGATGAAGGGACCGTCCTAAGTACACAGCGGAGCGCAGTGCAGTTGATTAGGCAGGGTATCCCATAGATACCTCGTCCACCCACTCCACCTCCACCTACACCTTCACCTCCACATCCACCTACACCTTCACCTCCACATCCACCTCCACCTCCACCATTCAACATGGCGAACTCAATGAAGATTCCGATTTTTAAAGGGGTAGGGAGTGAAGACCCCGAATAGTTCTAGTTCATTTCAGGAGCTATGTGGATGGCACAACAGATTATGGATGATAACATCAAGAAAGCATAGTTGGTCACGGCTTTACAAGGCTGAGCATTTACATGGTACATCAAGTACTGTGCAGATAACCCCAACTCAATGTTGGGGGAGACTCAACAAGCATTGAATAAAGAGTTTAGAAATCCTAAGTCAAAGGCGCAATCGGTAACTGAGTTCAAGGAAATTCAATAAAAGGTAGATAATTCATCTTGGAATTTCGATCAAAGATTGAAATGCCTGATCAGGCAAGCCAATATGGTGATCTTAGATTCACAACATCGAGATTGGTATATCACGTCGCTCTTACCACATTTAAGATTGTCATTGTCACAGAAAAAGATAGCAATGCAAGCAGAAGCTGTAGAGATCATGATGAGGTTGGAAACCTCACTGATACAAGATACAAACATTGGAGTGCAACAGATTCACTTGCAGCTGGAAACACTACACTTGGAATTGAGGAGCCTGAAGAAAGGAAAGGAGACCCAACCTGAAGTCCGCGTGGAACATTGGTGCTTGAAATGCAAGGGCTATGGTCACAATAAGGACCATTTTCCAGTTTATCAAAATTATCTTATGGGGGGGCCTGTCCCCCTGAAGCCAGAAAATATCGTTGAGCCTAGCACAGGAGTTGCGCCATGGTGCGCTATTTGTCAGGCTACTGTACAACATGCAACAAATAACTTCCATTTACTACAAAAGTTTGTACATACCTCCCAGTAGTTGTTTTGCAATTTCTGTAAGTTTGTAGGTCACGATGAGTGCCCTTGTAGGAGTTATGAACTAATGATCGATAAGACCCTTACCTACCGAATGTAAGCAGAAAATCGACCTCGAGAGTAGGGCACGGGTCCAGCGCGCAGAGGATTCCAAGGCCGAGGAAGAGGAAGAGGAGGAGGGGTTGGAAAGGCTAGATTATTTGCTATAACTGTGGCCAAGCAAGACACTTTGCACAATGCTGCCAAAACCCCATGCATCCTTCATGTCAATATTGCAGACAGTTCGACCATGTGATAGAATATTGTCTGATTCTTATAGAAAAATGTAAGAAAAGAAGACAGAGACCCAACAACCTACGCGAAACATTTAGATGATGAGGGCGGAGCCCCACGAAGAAGATCATAGCGTAAACATAGTAACAAGAAGTGGTATGGCCACTGGTGCAAACAAGGGAAAGCAACCTGAGGCTTAAGGTTGGGTACGTAAGACTGCCAAGAAAGAAGTAGACTTTGATCTTAATAAAGCTAAAGATACCTTCAAGGAAGCAAATAAGAGCTTCGCTGAGGCCTCCACCTTAGGAAGGCAGGAAAAAATGCCAAAAACTAGTGCGATGCTAGAGGTAGACCCATCGGTGTTAGCTACTTTTATAAAGACCTATATGAAGTTGATGCACAATAAGAAAGTAGTAGAAGGGATACAAGAGCTAATCGACAAGTGTGCAAATAAAGATAAGATCCCAGTTGAACAACGCATTGTGAGAAAACTTGGTAAGCATAAGAAGAAAACAGGGTGCAAGGTGAGGCTGACTACGCAGATAGGAGAATACGAGATGGACCAGGTAATCTTGGATCTAGGATCTGATGCAAATGTCCTGCCTAAGTAAATGTGGGAGAGGATGGGGAGACCTGCACTGCAATGGTCTCCTATTCAGATGTGCATGGCTAATCAACAAAAGATTATTCTGATGGGGCGCTTATATGGTGTAACGGTAGACATTGAGGGTGCGAGCACACTAGCTGACTTTGAGGTCATTGAAATAGTGGATGATAGCAACACATACCTCGCGCTATTAGGGATTGACAGGCCTTAAACATGGATGTAGTAATCAAATTGAAGAAGCGGAAGATGAATTTTGAAAGGAGGGTGCTCAAGGTTGTAGTGCCACTAGACCCTGCTGAGGGGGCATGCTACTCTCAACCTGCTCGCGACGTTGTGGAGGATGATGATGATCTGGATCAGATATGAAATATTAGAGCACAAGACGAAGATTGTATCGATCCTACGGCAAATGGAAGAATTGTGTGGGACAAGGATAGTTCCTGTACCTCAGACTCGGATGAAGAGCTCGAGCATTGGCATAATCTTTTGCACGAAGTATCTACGCTCCAATGTAATATGATGACCAAATCACTACGATGTGTCTCAACTGAGGTAATAAAGTTTCCACATTATGATGGTTTGACTAATGTTGATCTGTTTTTTGATGAATTTGCAAGGGAAGTGCCTGAATAACATCGCTTCCAAGCACTTGAATTGGCACTGTGTGCTACACCTGCTCGTTGGTGGGGTAAGCTCAAGGAGAATTTCGTTGGTTGGAAGGAATATAGAAGAATGATGAAATTAAGGTTTGGATATGCTAATACCAGGAGACTAAGAAGTACAGTGGAAAGAATGATCCTTGCGAACATTTTGCGCAGTGGACTAGAGCTTGGGGAACGAAGCCACAACCAGAATGGGTGCACATTTTTTGTCATACTTTAGATACAATCCCCATGAATTGGTATTTGGAAATAGATCTTTGCCATGGGAGAACTGAATGGGACATCTTAAGAGAAAGTTTTTTATTGACTTTTACCTTTGAGGATGGGTTCGAATGCATTGATGAAGTGCTCTAGGAGGTAAAAGCCATTATCTTCAAAATGCCTAAGGAACTGATAGAATGGACTTAGCCAAATTGGAGTACACAGCTACGCAATGTGCTAGAATGCTACAATGTGACCGTTGAAGAGGAATAAAAAGATCCCCAAAATATAAACATTCCAGAGATAGAGTGACAATGTGAAGTTAAAGGACCGAAAGTAGAGAACCCAGATATATCAAAGCCTTTGAGGAATAGACAAGTAAATATTCTATCTGATGCGGAGCCTAAGTTTGAGAAGATAGGAGACTATTGGGACAAAGATACAGTTGATAAGGTGGACGAATGGCTGCGCGAATACCAGGATATATTCCCAAAAAAGTTCTCGGATCTGAAGGGGATCATAGGAGATTTGGGCGTAATGAAAATCACTTTGAAACCTGATGTGAAGTTCATTAAGCAATGACCTTATCAGCTCAATCTAAAGTACAAAGAAAAGGTGTGCTAGGAGCATGTGTTAGGTCCCTATTCTACTAGTATAACCCCTTATTGTTATTAGTGCAACCCCCTTATTGTATTATTGCGCCCATAAAATCCCCATGTTGTTATTATGCCCCATATAATCCCACTATTGTTATTGTTGTGCCCCTACAATATTATTGTTATGTAGGCTATGATTGTATTGGGACCCCTTAGACTCCTATATATAAAAGGAGGTCTTCTCATTTGTATCATCCAAGAATTGTTCATTTCTGTAATGTAAAGAAGGTTTCCCCCTCAAAGAGGCTGATTTTTAAGTCATTGATCTATCTTTTCTATCTTTTTGTGAGTTGGTTTCATAACATTTGGTATCAGAGCTTTGTATTCTAGGGTTTCGCTACTCCAAACAACCATTGTGGCCTTTTCACTATAATTTTTTTGCTACGAAGTTTCAGAAGCTAAAAAGAAACCCATTTGAGTCGAAATATTTCTGAACCTCGGGTCCAAATTTCCAATCTTGTTTCGCTATATTTTCGGAGATATGGTTTGAGGAAGTTAGGGTTTTTGCAAGCTCCAGAATTCCATCTCAAACAGGTCATCATGGAATTTTCGCTATAATTTTTTCTATGAAGGTTCAGACTCTAAAATTAAAACCCATTTGAGCCGAAATCTTGGTGAAGCTCATGCCCAAATTTCAGATCTTGTTTCGCTATATTTTCTGATATACAGTCCAAGAAATTTAGGGTTTCGGTAGGATCCTGAATTACATCCCAAACAGATGACCTTGGGAAAATCATCATAACTTTCTCTCTGAGCAACAGTTTGAAATTTAGTAAGAATTGCAGAAAGAGGACAGTCTGTAGTTTTTTTTGTATCAGTTTTAGGTCCTAAGGTTGAAACAATGACACGTGGCACTTTGTACAAGTTCTCTCTACTTAAAAAGTATATAATCAAGTCATCTTGGGAGATTGGGCATAACGCTTTCTTGGAGAATCCAATTTCAATCAAATTGGTGGCATTGGAAAGAGAACACAGAGGGCTACCACAAGTCACAATTTTAGAATTTGGAGATTTGAAACTATAGAGTTACATTGATTTCAAGATCAAGCTCCTAAAAGCAAGAAAAATAGATATGAGGAAGTTTGGTGGCAAGGATCCGGTAACATGGATACTTCAGATGGAGCAATAGTTTGATCTACATGATGTGAAACTATTACAAAAAGTAGGTATTGCATCTTTATATTTAGAACTGAATCAGTTTGTATGTTATAGAGGTCTTTGTTCTCGTAAAGCACTTGTCACCTGGTCAATTTTCACGAAGGAAATGATAGCACATTATGAGGAGACAAAGAGCAACACCTTCTTTAGCCAATTGATAAATCTCAAACAAAAGGGTTCAAGGGTAGAGCATATTGAGGAATTCCAAAAATTGAATATAAGGGTAAATGATATTCCAGAGAAGTAGAGGATTGATGTCTTCATAGGGACTTTAAAAGATAACATCCAACATGAGGTTTACCTTTGGGAACCTGATTCATTGGAGAATGCATACAGGTTGGCAAGAAAAGTGGAACACAAAATTATGGCAATAAGGAAGTCTACCATCCACAACTATAAATATGGAAGTGTTGTTTCTCCTAGCCTTCCACAACCTATAAGGTTGACGCCACAACAAT
The DNA here is from genome assembly GCA_000404065.3 of Pinus taeda. Taxonomy (NCBI): domain Eukaryota; kingdom Viridiplantae; phylum Streptophyta; class Pinopsida; order Pinales; family Pinaceae; genus Pinus; species Pinus taeda. The sequence continues at coordinate 154,684 of APFE031080930.1, read as the reverse complement.
TGGAAGAAAAAAGAGCAAAAGGGCTTTATTACAGTTATGATAGAAAATACATTATAGGTCTTAAGTGTGATGAGAATAAATTATGTTACAGAGATTGTGAAGAGGAGTAAGAAAAGTATCAAGAAACTTCAAAATAAGAGGATATACACCAAGAACCAACCCTAGAGGAAAAAGAAATGAATCAGACCATATCTTGTACTGCATTGGCAAGAATTACCACTCCTCAAATTCTCAAGATAGAAGGACATATAAAGAAGAAGAAGGTTCAAGTAGTGAAATATCAGGAAGAAAAGGATCAAGAAATGTCAAAAGAAAAGGATATTCGCTAAGAACCAACCCCAGAGAAAGAAGAAATGAATCTTACCATATCTTGTAATGCATTGGTAGGAATTACCACGCGTCAAACGCTCAAGATAGAAGGACATATCACGAAAAAAAAGGTTCAAGCAGTGAAATATCACACCGAGCATCAACAACAAGTTCTCCAACTTTTAAAGGATAACCTCACTTTGGCGCAGATTCAAATGAAACAACAGGCATATCAATATTGCAATGAAAGAAGTTTTGATGTAGGTGACTGGATTTTTCTAAGACTACAACCATACAAACAAATGTCCCTCAAGCAAGCTAAGAAGGATAATAAATTATCACCAAAGTATTATGGTCCATACAAGGTGTTACAAAAGATTGGTACTGTGGAATACCAATTGGAGCTTCCTGCATCTTCCCGAGTGCACCCAGTTTTCCATGTTTCATGCTTAAAGAAGGTTATAGGTGACAAGCTCCTAGTTCAAACAATATTTTCGGAACTTGACGAGGAAGGAAAAATCATATTGGAACTTAAAGCAGCCACATAAACAAGAACCCGACAGCTACAAAATCGATCAATTTCAGAGTATTTCATCAAGTGCAAGAACTTACCCGCTGAAGATTCCACATGGGAGGACGAGAATTTTATACAGAAGCATCCAGAACTACTCAAGCGTTGAGGTAAACACTTTTTGAAGAAGAGGAGCATGTTAGGTCCCTATACTACTAGTGTAACCCCTTATTGTTATTAGTGCAACCCCCTTATTGTATTATTGTGCCCATATAGTCCCCATGTTGTTATTATTATGCCCCATAGAAGCCCACTATTGTTATTGTTGTGCCCCTACAATATTATTGTTATGTAGGCTCTAACTGTATTGGGACCCCTTAGACTCCTATATATAGAAAGGAGGTCTTCTCATTTGTATCACCGAAGAATTGTTCATTTGTGTAATGTAAAGGAGGTTTCCCCCTCGAAGAGGCTAATTTTTAAGTCATTGATCTATATTTTCTATCTTTTTGTGAGTTGGTTGCATAACAACTTGATAAAATGTTGGAAGCCGATATTATTGAGCCAGTAGAGGAATCTGCTTGGGTGAGCCCAATTTTTGTCCAGGAAAAGAAACAAAAAGGTGAAATTTGGATATGTGTTGATCTAAGAAATTTGAACGATGCATGCGTGCACGATTCATTTCCAACACCATTTACAGATGAAGTGTTAGAGAATGTTGGAGGACAGGATGCTTATTCATTTACAGATGGGTTTTCGCGACGAAGTGGGGTTGCTTTCAATATATAGTAATGCCATTCATATTTAAGAATGCACCTGCAATCTTCTCCTGGGTAGTAATTGCGACATTTAAGGAGTTTATTCATAAATTTTTGGAGGTTTATTTTTATGATTGGACTGTGTTAGGGGTGGTGAAGCGCCATGTTGCAAGTTTGTGCATCATGCTAGATACATGTCACAAATACTATATCACATCAAACTTGAAGAAATGTATATTTTGTGTGCCTTTTGGAATTTTGTTCGGCCATGTAGTATGCAAGCAGGTACTTATGGTGGATCCTATGAAGATAGATGTGATTATGAATTTAGAAGTTCCCGGGAATGTAAAGAAGCTACGTGTAACGTTGGGGCACAATAGGTATTATAGAAAATTTATCAAGGCTTATGCTTAGATAATCACACCAATGGAAAAGTTATTGAAGAAAGATGTGATGTTTTGTTGGGATGAAGAGTGTCAGCGCAGTCTGAAGGAAAAGATGGTGACTGTGCCAATTTTGGTATTCCCAGATTGGAAGAAAGAGTTTCACGTTCATGTGGATGCCTCTTGCCACGTGTTAGGTGTGGTATTGACCTAGGCAGGAGAAGGAGAAATTGAACATTTGTTAGCCTTCATGAGTAGAAAACTGTCAAAAGAAGAGAAGGACTACTCCACCATGGAGCGTGAAGGGTTCGCAATGGTCTACGCACTGCAAAAGTTTCAGAATTACTTGTTTGGTGCACATTTTAAAATGCATACAGATCACTCCGCGCTAAAATACCTGGTCAATAAGCCCGTGTTAGGGGGCGAATCTGTCAGTGGCTATTATTGTTTTAGGAGTATGACTTTGAAGTGATTGTGAAGCCTAGAAGGCTGAATGCGAGGCTAGATCACTTATCAAGGATTGAAACAAGCGAAAAACTGACTAGTCTAGAGGAAGGATTTCCAAATGCGCTACTCTTTGTTGTGCGCCTCGTAGATGACCACTTTGCTGATATTATTCAGTTTGTAACCACGGGTAAAGCTCTAGAAGGGTATTCTACTCAGTAAAGGAAGGAATTAGTGGTCCTCTCTGTGGATTTTTTGGTGATTTCAGGTCACTTGTATAAGATGGGGACAGATGAAATATTGCGAAGGTATGTTCCGGAGTTTGAGCACGCTAGTATCCTCACCGAAGAACATGGAGGAGTGGCGGGAGGACACTATGTAGGAAAAGCAACTGCACAAAATATTTTGCATGCAAGATTATGGTGGTCGACATTGCATAAGGATTCTAAGGCATACTGCAAGGTATGCGATGCTTGCCAGAGGATTGGGAAGCCTTCGCGAAGAGATGAATTGCCTTTAAATCCTCAGACCTCTTTACAGGTATTCGACAAATGGGCTATTGATTTTATTGGTCTGATACAACCACCAGGAAGGAAGACAGGTGCGCGGTATATTATTACAGCAACAGAGTATTTAACCAAATGGGAAGAAGCACAACCGATGAAGGATTTTACTGCTGCCAACACTATGAAGTTCTTGTTTGAATATGTCTTAATGCAGTTTGGGTGCCCAAAGATAATGATGAGTGATAGGGGTACACATTTCTAAATGAAATAATCAGTGCGATGCTCGAAGGATTCCAGGTGTACCATCAAAAGAGTATGCCTTATCATCCCCAAGCCAATGGTACACTGGAAGCGTTTAATAAGATTATGGAGAATGCGTTGAAAAAGGTTTGTAACACGAAGAGAAATGATTTGGATGTACGCATCCCGACAATACTATGGGCATATAGGATGATGTGCAAGAAGTTAACAGGACAAACTCCATTTAGATTGGTCTATGGGATCGAGGCGGTGATGCCCATGGAACACATTGTGCCAAGTATACACATTGCGACTTTGACAAAGATGGTGGATCACGAGACCTTTGAGGAACGGCTCATGCAGTTGATGGAGTTGGAAGAGGACCGCTTTCTTGCAGGATTTCACCAGCAAGTGAAAAAAGAAGGAGATAAGGCCTGGCATGACAAACATATTAAGCTGAGCATGTTCAAGGTGAACGACTTGGTGTTGTTGTATAACGGCAAGTTCACAAAGTTTTTGGGAAAATTTCAAATGAACTGGTTAGGACCATATGTTGTTAAGGAAATTACTGATGGTGGCGCAGTTCAACTCGTGAAGCTGAACGAGGAATCATTCCCTGGATGGGTGAATGGAAGTCGGTTGAAGTTGTATGCAGGAGATCCTGCCCCTCCACAATGACTACGTGGTCACAGGACAATCTTAGCGCTCCTAGCAGTTGCAAGGGAGAGCAGGACTATAAACTACATTGTGCAAAGAGGAGGAAAATGTAGTAAGGTGACTGTGGGATGGATGCAAGTGGTACAACAAAAGAAGTTGCGATCGACGAAGCTATGACAACAGAATTTGTGATGGACATGTTGCGCCATGGAGGTCGATTCAATGCAATCGGGTCAAAAAGTATCCGTTGCAGTCACTGTTCATGATTGGATAACAAAAATCCTATTAGGAGTGGGTAGGTGATATTTATGGCAAAAATATTTGGAGATCTGCCGCCAAAGATGCATTTATGATCAGAAAATGGAGGGAACAGTCGGATTTGAATTTGAAATCGCTATAAATATGGCATGCTGGCATGCAGAAGAACACTTTGCCTTCCAAGAATTGTCTGTGAGCCCTGTGTTTAACGTCTATGAATCGACAGACTTGGGAAGCTTTTGTTGCAAACCTGACATTTGTGAAACTGCCTGTGCAGAATCAGAAACTTGTCCTGGCACAAATTTCTAATCCAGTAAGTTCTAAAGCCATTGTTTGTGATGCTCCAGCCCCTGAAATCCCGAGCATGGAAGCTACGTCGTTTGTGCCTACTGCACCAAGGTCGCCTCAGCTGAAGCAATCTGCTGCTAAGGAGAAGCAGAAGAAAACCCAAGTTTTATCGGTGAGGCAATCGCCAAGGAAGAACACCATGGAGGTGCGGCAAAAGGGAAAAATGGACAAAGCTAAGCAGCCCTTCGTACCATTGGATTAAATGAGGAGGGACTCCGTGATGAAGTTGAGGAATTGGATGTTGATGAGAGTAAGCCTATCACTAGGCTCCCGACATATATCCCTCCACAGAAAGGGAAAGCGAAGGTAACCAAGGATCCGGATTCGGGCAAATTCATGATCTCTACATCGTTGTTACTAGAAGAAGTATTTGTAGGCATGCTCTTATATCCCAGTGTTAAAGCTAGAGGATTGGGATCTCGCCGACCACGAGAAATTTCCTAATTTGTCCACCAATAGGTACATGACCAAAATTTACTACAAAGAGACTGGGGTCATAAGACTAGAACCGATGAAATGGGTAAAAGGTGTCAAGTAGGCTGGATTTCTACATAGGTTATGTGTGCCACACTTCCACTAGTCGATTATCAATACTGTTTGTGTGCGCTAGCTGCTCACGCTGGTGAATGATGGGTGTTTGTGGTTAGGCGAATCCATCCCCATCATAGATATGTTGATCCATAGAATTATGAAGTTGCCTTATAAAGGGGCAGACCCAGCCAAGGAGTTTGGAAGTAAGACCAAAGAAAAGGAGCTTGTGGTTAAGATGAAAACTGAATTTGGGTTGGTCAAGAAGTCGCACAGATACTCTATTTGCATTATTACAGACCAAGCGGTGCAGTTTTCTGCTCAGATTTTGGTTGGGTAGATCATGACAATTTGTTATGTGAACAAACTTAGGACACCTGTAATTTCACTGGTAGCACAATGTGCAAAAGGGGTGTCGTATAACTAGGCATAGTACCTCTACAAGGAATTATTAACGAAGTGTCGCAAAGCACAGGGGGACAGTAAGGCATTTCACTATGCCTAGCTGTTACTATTAATTCTACTTGTTGCATGGCAACTTCCAGAGGATAGTTAGTTCCCTCTGCAGGATGAGGAGTTACTGGAGGTAGTGAAGTTTGCTTCGTTGTGGGAAATGAAGGATCCAGAGAGGATTATAGAGTCAAAAGTATTCTGGATACTAGTTGAGATGGACCTCTGCACAGTGATCAATCAGAGGTCAAAGTTGTCTCCAACCTTGTTCGAGCAGTTGCAGGCCTTCATGGAATTTAAGGCCGACTTTCATAATGTCTCAATCCACACGAGGCGAGACCTGAAGAATATTTGGCACAAACTTCCCTATTTGGTTGTAGAGACTGATGTGCAAGAAATCGTGGGACTCTGGCTAGCGGGGTGGCAGGAGCCCATAGACCTTGGTGCATGAAATGGTAAAGGAGGGGAGAGCTCCTCCGCGCAGACAACAACTGTGCAGAAGAAGAAGTAAGAAGAACAAGAAACAACACGTGAGAAGGTCGCTCAAAAGAAGAAAGAAGTTGTTGCTAAGGCATGTTATAGACATATTTGGGCACTACAACCCCAATCTCATATGTCCATAAACCAAGGGCTTCTAAGCCCCTAAAAGTGTTGTTTCATAGCCTAAAGGAACAAGGTCAGCTGATTACATCATCTCCCAGAAGTTCTCCCTGAAAAACTACTCAGAACTGGTCAAAACTGGACCATACAAACTGCTCAGTGCTAAGGGTGTGATGCATCTCACCTACTACATGCAGAAAGTGCGATGCATACTAAAAATCCCTTTTGTAGAGTGCGATGAGCGAGAGCAGACAAATGGCAGAGGCAGTTGGCTAGGTGGAAACCCAAAGAATCTTCTAGAAACTACCCATTTGACACTTGCCTCTTTGAATTCACCCAGGGATGAGTAAGAGATCATGAAATCTCCAAGTGGAACCAAGAACTATCAGAGAAATGACACTAATCAAAATCCCAGAAGCTAACTCACCCACCTGCAAATATCTATATATGGATCCCTCATCCTAGATATCCAAAGGTTGGAATTTGGTATTTTGTAAGGAAGTGTTGTCGGTTTCTCTGTGAAACATCATAGTGTTGGGTGATTTAGCTTTTCCTGAGGTGAAGAGGGCTTTCATGCTGGGAGGATGGCACTGGGTCAGACCAATGGGTTGTAATCCTCTCTTCTACTACTTCTATCAATAAAGCTATTTGAGTTCTCCTCCATATTCTTGTATATCTCTAAATCTTGTATTGGTATATGCATTTGTATGGTTAATATACATCTGATCCTATATTGTTTATGGTTATAGATCTCTATGCTTTGATGGTATTATGTTTCTTTGACTCTACAGGTGTTCTTTGAAGCGGGACAAGTGAGGAAAGAGTGGCAAAGATCTGTCAAAGGAGAGAGGAAACAAGTAAGGAGCCAAGTGAAACACTGAGGTTGGTACTCTCTATTTCTCTCTCATCTATTTATCATAAAGGAAAACACAAATAAATTTAGTTTGTTTGTTTCTAAGATAGCTACCCGTCTTAGTGGGACTAGCAGCTCTGAATGGACACTAGTTTTCCCGATAACAAAATGGCGACTCCGTTGGGGAGCTAATAGCTTGTTTGCTTGTTTCTATTTGTTTGCTTTATAAACTACAGACAGAGCCTGAAGTTAAGCTAGCTAGCTTTCGAACTATTTTTGCTATGCAACTGTAAAGTAGATCAACGTTGCTTTAGTCAATCTTTGGGTTAGTTTATGAACTGAACATCTGACTTGCAAACATCCTAAGTGCCCTGATGGTAGCTCAAGTAACCTCATTAGATCAGCCCCTATGTTGTGTGTTTACTGCCTATCATTTAGCTCAGCCTAAATCCCTGAACTTAGCTGCAAATTATGTGAAAAAATCAAGCTCAGTCTTGTCCCTGGACCATCACATTGTCTCTCATTGGTAGTCTGGATGCATCGCACCTCCCATGTGCTGCAGGTGAGATGCATCCCTGTTTCCCTGTGTTATAGATGTGATGATTAGATGAGACTGTTTCTACCTCAAGATTTTGGATTTTTCTTCATTGTCTTTAGCTTTATTCAGTAGTTTTGCTGTCTATGATCAATATATCACTGTTGAAACTCCCTTCCTTTGCATTATTCAGCCTCCATTGTTTAAAGTTTTTATGTATTTATGTATTTTTATTATGAATGTATTTATGTATTTTTCGTCATTTACAGTTCTCCTCTGCAAACAATAGCTTAATCGAACTGTCGTCTTTTGATTTGAAAGTGTCGCAAGTGTCATCAGTCAAAGAAAAGAGTCTTCATCTTTTTGATAGTCGATTACACATTCGCCATTGTATTTGATTTGAATTAATAGTATTTCAAGTGTCGAAAGCAAATTTCAATTCGAAATTGCAAAGCGTCATCTTAGTCTTACTTTCGTTTTTTGAAAAGAAAATTGTTAGTATTGTCGCTTTGAAAGAAAAATAGTTTAGATCTGTACTTAACATTCTTTTTGTCATTCACACATTAAGAAAGCAGAAAACAAATACATGCATGTGCATTTGCATTTAGACTACGTGTGGAAATTGATTTAGGACAGTGCATCCTAGTGTGTACTCTCTGCTCTATGTTGAAAGAATTTTACTTCTCTTTCCTTAGTAGCTAGGATTTTCATTGCAAAAAGAAAGTAAACGACTGTTTATCATCTTAGATTGCATATTTAGGAATTGTATATCTACATCACGCAGTAAACCTTAAAGGAAAACTTCTTAAGAAAGATCAACTGTAAAATAAATTTCAATGAACATAAAAACACTTTGGAACCTAACGCACAACATATAGAAGTCTAGGCTAGAGACGTATTCCGGCGTCGTAAAGCCTGGTAACTATCGTTTTCATCGTAGGTTGGATGATTCCTCCTCTTTGATACGATAAGTGCCAGTACGGACTTGTGCTCCCACGTACCATCGAGTATATATTGGGAGACCACAATAGGCTATATCCTTTATCCTTAGGAAGCCATGTTTGTCGCCCTATCGATCACAATGCATTGAACACAACATTCGGGAAGATTGACTGTCGTACCTTAAAAAGTATTCTGCAATTTTTCGATTGGTTTGGTAATCCCTCTGTCTAGATTTCCAAAGTAGTCACTTTCGTTCCTTTTCAGACTCCTTAAAAGAAAATGTCCATTTGAGCACTTGTCACTTCAGGCTCATTAAAAATCGAAGGCGACTAGAGTCATCTTTAGCTTTTTCTCGACTCTTAAAAATTGAAAAAGCAAGTTGTGTCAAAGCGTCATAAAATTTATTTTAATCGGAATAACATCATTGTTCTCTCATTGGTCTTAGGTTGAGAAAATGGAGTCCACCAATCAAGGATTTCCCCTTGGGGGGAATCCTAGTTCCTTCTCCCCTTGGGGAGATGTTGGTGCACCTCATATGGCCACATTGTCCCTTCCGAGACTGACAATTGGCCTGCCAGTATGGATTTTCTCGACCTCTGTCGTCTAAAACATGGTGATTCCTAAGCAATCAAACCAGCAACTAGATGATACTAGAGTTACCCCCCAACCTTTTACTTTGTTTGTTTCTCCCTCTCCTTCTTCCTCTTCGCTTGGTGAAGCTAGTAAAACTAAAAACCAAGTAACTAAGAAGAAGAAGAAGGGAAGGAGAAGAAGAAGAAGAAGCCAAAGGCAAAAGGGGGCAATCATGCATCGTCTGGCAAAAATCCACACACTGCACCATCCAAACATAAATCTCCATGCGCCATTTGCAAAGGAGACCACTATCATCGAGATTGTCCTTGAATCCTGCGGATCTTAAGGGACTGGTCTCCCCACTTGCACAATTTGGTGCCCTCAACCTCTGACGATCATGTTGAAAGTGCACTGTCAACTAGAGAAAACAAAGTCAATGGACAAAAAGGAAGATCTAAATTTCCTTGTAGACTATGTGAAGGCAATCATGCCATCCACCATTATCCCTTCCTAGACGAAGCTAAAAGAGTCTTGGATAAGCATCCTGTTTCACCGCTACGGCTTCCTCCTGGATACAAGAAACTCTTGTCGAGTCCATCACGAGTTGAAAATCTGACTGACACACCTTTGTGGTCGGTCGAAGAATCTATCATTGAAGATGAACCCTCTGAGTCCACACAAGACCAAAGTCAACAAGCGAGACGACAATCGGCCCTTCAGAAGGTCTACCTTCAGATGATATAGTCACCAAAGAGAATGAGAACAACACTGTTCAAATTCTTTTCATCAACACAGAATCCGATGAAAATGGGCGAAATCTACCCGTTCCTTTATTGCAGGAAGGAAGTTCGTCAGAGATTTACCTGGCCATTTATTCGGTCCCTCCTCCAAGCAATCTAGTCGTTTCCTTCGATTGGAACTACTAGGCAGACCCTGTCTACCATCTAATGTACCATTCTGAATCATAATACAAGCTTACAGAACAGTCATGGTTGGTACTATCATAGATGAAGGGGCTTCTGTGAATATCCTTTCCTCAACTACTTGGAAAGCGCTTGGTTCACCATCGCTTTTGCCTGAGATTCGAAATCTATTGGGCTTCAACAAAGGAACCAGTCGACCGTTAGGGATCCTTCCAAGTTTGCCTATAACTTTGAGAAGGAAAACTGTTTATCAGAACATGATGGTAGTCCAAGGGCCTTTAGATTACAATCTACTCCTTGGGCGTGACTACATTTATAGCATGGGAGCTATTGTTTCCTCACTCTTTCGAGTGATGTGTTTCCTGCATGAAGGCAGAGTGGTCCAGCTCATAGACCAGCTTTCATTCCCCGGTTCAAACACAGCTACTAGTCAAGTGCCATCCCTAACTAGTATTTTTGCACAAGGAATGTCTCATCAATCTCTAGTCAATCCACCTGATGAAAGCGAGTGATTCGATGAATGTGACTAAACCCAGGGGGCATGCACCCTGGTCTGTTTCGGCAGAAAAACTTTAGGTATAGGGTAGGTTTCCGCGAAGGATATATGACTAGTCTGACACACCCATCCATTTAGGAAAATGGGATTAGACTGGAATAAGATTCCCTCGTCAAAGTTATGTGAGTGGATGCGTCCCACCATTCACCTTTGTCTATTTCGATGGACAGAGCCAAGGAAGTGTTTTGTCTGCAAATGTCGATGGAGAAATCTTGCAAATGAGAGAACTTTCATATGGTAACCTGGAAACTCTACTTTTCTTTATACCTGGGGCATGCAAACCTTTTTGCATGTAAGTGAAAAGCGACCATTTATTTTCTTAGTTTGTAGGCTCTTAACTCTTTAAACTCATAGGTTGGTCGTTCCTAGCTTGCATAACAAAAGGTTACAGAGCAAAGTTTCGAATGGGGCAAGCTCCCTAAAAAATGAACCTATCGATGAGACATGCTTATTATATGACTAGCACGAGCAGGTTTACGCGAAGTTCAAGGTTGTTAAAAAATAAACCTACAATGAGCATATGTTCCCCCAGAGTTTAAGCTCATTAAAAAAATGAACCCATCCTTCGGTAAATAACCATTGCGATCGCATAATCATCAGCTTTTGAGCCTTGGTCGTGTTCTTACCATCACTTCCACTCTTTTTTAGCTGATCATACGCCTCCATTTGATTGTTTACCCCTTTTGACGAATATCTGTGATGAGTGATTCTATTAGCCATCTTCTTTACACTGTCATGACTGAAAAGTTACAAACCTTACCTAGAACCAGCTGCTATCCGAAAACATCACTCGTTCCTCAAAAAACGAGTCTCCTTTAAGCTCTTTTCATCTGACTTGTAAAATATGAAAAGATTGCTGAGCAATTGGCCTCTCCAGCTTGTTAAAGTGATTGGAAGTGCCATCCCTCCTCTAGATTTTAATCTTTTGGGACCTGAGGGATCATTACACAAAAATATCGAGCGCTTGTCTTGTTCGGCTCGTTAAAACAAACGAAAAGTCATCCCTTTTATATTATTTTATACTTTTTTGGACTTAAGGGATTATATTACGAAAAAGGATTACTGGAGTTTCCTTTCCATCTCTTTTCAGACTCTCTAAATTTGAAAAGGACCGAGTTATCTTTGTCATTAAACTCATTAAAACAATAGTGACAAACTTGTCCATGCAGATAAGAGCGAGTTTCACTGTCGCTAGGCTTGTTAAAACATAGCGACAGGTTTTCTCGAAGGGAAAATTATAGAACAAGCATATGTTATCCTCCTCAAGCTTGAAAAAAATAAAGAGGTACTACTTAGCAATGACTGGGGAAAAATTGGGAAGAAAACTTGAAAAAACTTTATTGGTAGCAGGTCGCTCTTGAACATGACACTTTCACTCCATCACCATGATCGAGTCGGGTTGGGTTATTTCGTTCATCGGTCACATCACCATTGGTCCTCCGTACCATCCACTTTTGGGGTTAATGCTACCAATCCATTTATCAAGAGAAGTCGCTCAGAGAATTCACCAACCCAGCTTACGCCTCATTTGCTGCAATACCTTCACGCTTCATTCTTTCATGACCGCCACCCTGAACCTTGTATCATCAGATTATTTTCACCTCCACAAAATCATTTGCTCCATTTCGTGTCGTAGATGTGGGATTCATTAAGGACCTTCTACGATGGGTCACTTCTTGTCGACATCAGCCCATTATCCAAGAAGTTGACTTAGGAACAATCCTTTCAGTACTTTGAAGCTTGCATGCCTCAATGGCAAGTTTCTCACTTCTGGCGACAGGTTTACATCATGGCCTTCGACTGGAAGATTTTGCGTGGTGTTCGACATCGACTCATGTATTCACACCACGTGAATTGTACTGCCGTACCTTGAGGGTCATTATCATTATCAGTGATTCCTCTTGTGTCTGTTAACAGCTTACATCATTGGTTGGTAATCAGGCGATGTCTTTCCATGTTCGACATCAAAACATCCTTTCACATGGATCGACTTGTACTTTGGGCGAATATTGAATGAATTTGAAGACCCCGGATCTAGTTTCATCCATCCAGGCTGCGATATATTCAAGAAAATAAAGATATCAAATGTACATCATAGCTGCACAGATAATCATCCAAGCTAAGGGATGATGGCTCTACCAGAATCATCAGTCTGCCACACAGACGGTTGTCTGTCCTATGTACATGAAAATGAATTTATAAAGTTGAGCATGGGAATGCCCGCCTCAGCTAGATCATGAAAATATTATGAAGATAATGTATTGTATCTTATTACAGGTCACCTTCCAGTTCGAAAAACCTCGGATCCTCATGATAAAGCATTTCACCCGACATCAAAAGATTTACGATCTCATTCTTTAGGGGGCAAATGTTATAGACATATTTGGGCACTGCAACCCCAACCTCATATGTCCATAAAACAAGGGCTTTTAAAAGTGTTGTTTCATACCCTAAAGGAACAAAGTCAGCTGATTACATCATCTACCAGAAGTTCTCCCTGAAAAACTACTCGGAACTAGTCAAAATTGGACCATACGGACTACTCAGTGCTAAGGGTGTAATGCATCTCACCTACTACATGCAGAAAGTGTGATGCATACTAAAAAGCCCTTATGTACGGTGCGATGAGCGAGAGCAGACAAATGGCAGAGGCAGTTGGCTAGGTCAAAACCCAAAGAATCTTCTAGAAACTACCCATTTGACACTTGCCTCTCTGAATTTGTCCAGGGATGAGTAAGAGATCATGAAATCTCCAAGTGGAACCAAGAACTATCAGAGAAATGACACTAATCAAAATCCCTAAAGCTGACTCACCCACCTGCAAATATCTATATATGGATCCCTCATCCTAGAGATCCAAAGGCTGGAATTTGGTATTTTGTAAGGAAGTGCTATTGGTTTCTCTGTGAAACATCATAGTGTTGGGTGATCTAGCTTTTCATGAGGTGAAGAGGGCTTTCATGCTAGGAGGATGGCGCTGGGTCAGACCAATGGGTTGTAATCCTCTCTTCTACTACTTCTATCAAAAAATCTATTTGAATTTTCCTCCATATTCTTGTATATCTCTGAATCTTGTATTGGTATATGCATTTGTATGGTTAATATACATCTGATCCTATATTGTTTATGGTTATAGATCTCTATGCTTTGACAGTATTATGCTGCTTTGACTCTACAGGTGTTCTTTGAAGTGGGACAAGTGAGGAAAGAGTGGAAAAGCTTTGTCAAAGGAGAGAGGAAACAAGTAAGGAGCCAAGCGAAAGACTGAGGTTGGTACTCTCTACTTCTCTCTCATCTATTTCTCATAAAGGAAAACACAAGTAACTTTAGTTTGTTTGTTTCTAAGATAGCTACCTGTCTTAGTGGGACTAGCAGCTCTGAATGGACACTAGTTTTCCTGATAACAAAGCAGTTGCTGAAAGAGAGTGCGATGAGAAAGAACGTGTTGAGAAGGAGCACGAGGACATAGTGGAAGTTGAAGAATCGGCTTCCGAGCATACCAAAGAATAGGAACAGTCCGCATAGGGAGGCGATGGGGGTGATGAGTAGAGAACTCCTTTCAAATTGCAGAAGCGAACCAAGGAAACAACCTCAAGACCCAAGAAAAACAAAAGTCAGATAAACAAGCACACACAAACCCCGTGGTCCTCACTGAGGGGGACTTGGACAACATCGGGGATAAGGTTCATGATACTACAACAGAGTTGTGGACCCAATTTGAACAGCAATACATGCAAACACTAGGGAGAATCCAAAAGGATCTGCGCGAGTTGCAGATTCAAGCAGGAAGAATTTAAGCAAGCATGGGGCAAGTGAGCCTGCCACAAGTGAGTGAAAGTGAGTTGGAGACAAAAAGAACTCTATACCTTAGAGTCATCCCCTTGTTAGAAGGTAAATTACACGCATACTCAAAGGAAGACCGCACCCAACTTGGAAAGATCAAAGGTATGGGTGTGAACTTAGCCGCACTGCCACTTCAGACCCTTCACACGCTTCAATAGGGGGTCTCAGATGAGCTTCGAATCAGAGAGCAGCACACTCAAGTGGTGATCAGCGAGCTTAAGTTGAACAATGAACATATATTCGTTGAGAAGGCTCGGGCTCTAAAAGAAAACGAAGAGCTAACAGCGTGACGTCAGAGCCTAGAAGCAACAATGACGCAATCGTGTAATTCAGTCCCAGAGTTACACATTCCAGAGGATGCGACAGCTGCAACAAATATTAAGAAATTGGTTGTTGCGGTGTGTGAATCGAAAGATGAGATAGGCCGAGTCACTTTTGACTTCCAGATGCATATCTCAGAACTACATCTAAAACTGCAGCCAACTACTCTGTTGGAGATTAAGGAGCAACGCGGCGCAACCATCAAGGAGCACATGACTACTCTGGAGAATGTAGTAAAGGTATTCAACTTTCTTTTTGAAAACACCATGGAGTTGTGGGACACTTTGTAGGAGGACACAAACCTGCAGACATTGGTACAAAAATCAGAAAGGCCCAGCAGAAATATGATGAGATGAGAGCGACTACACGCACCTTAGCACCAGTCCAGCGCTTCACACGCTTACAAGAAGGGAAGCTTATACAGGCACAAGTTGAGGAATTACAACGAAAGGAATCAGTGTTGAAGGCTTAGCTTCAACCATGGAAAGAGGAGGCAAGCCAGATTTATCTGACTATTCAAGAGAAGATGAAGGCTTTTTAGCAGACTCAAAGGACCATGTGCCTTGTGGTCGAGGGACCAACTATAGAAAAGTTGTTCGAAGAGGTGTAGCAGGCTGGAGTATAGAGCATCGCGGACCTCGAAGCATTGAAGTAGGAGTTTAGTGAACTCCACCACAAAATAGAGAAGACAACTAAGTGACTCGAGGGCGAGTCACCATATTTGTGTTGGGGGCCTGTTGGGATAGGGTCCCTAGGGTCAATTTTTGACAGTTTAATCAATTTTTGGTTAAAATTTTGTAAAGAATGTAAAGTCTCCATGAAATGTGGAAGCGGAGCGCACAGCTAAGTAAGATTCAAAGGGGATTTAGCCCTTTGTATAGGTAGGTGATAGGATGGTTTTGAGACTCACCCATGGGCCGCGAGCCATGGTATTGTATTGAAAAAGCTATAAATACTTGAAGCATAGTGAGTCTAGATATCATACTTGAAGTGAAGATCTATTATAAAGGCAAGGTACTAAGGCAGGAAAAGTTTGTTTCCTGTACTTAGGCAAAAGGGGAAGGCTCCTGCAACTAAGTGCGCGAAGACCTTGGTAATTCCGCAGCTGAGTGCGCGGGCCCCTGTAGTTGAGTGCGCAGGGTCAAAGGAGTCTGTAATTGAATGCTAAATCTAATAAAGACTATTTTGGATTAGAAATATTGCACATGTTCCTTGTTCTTTATTTCTGTTTAAGTTTAGGCATCTTCGCTCAATGATCTGTTTTCTATGAATTAAAGTGTATTTACTACACGAAACTACGAGATCTATAATGTTTATGCATGCTAAGAGTAATTAACTACCTCCGCGAAGTTATTAGATATATCTGTTGTATTAACGGTTTAGAACGAATAGATCTGCGTGAAGACAGATCTAAGGCTACAGTTTATTATGCGAAAGTAGTGAATTTGTATTGTTTATGCATGTTAAATACAATCGTGTACCTTCACGAAGGGTTGAAGGTCATTTGAATAAAGTTGCAGTAGTTGATAATCGAAATGTATAGATCTGTGCGAAGGCAGATCTAAGCTATAGATCCTTAGGAAGACCATCACATAGGCCTCTAGATGCAGAAACCTGGTTCTAGTATCCCCCAACACTACTTTGGGTGAGACTACAGCCTGCGCTATGCAGGTTGTTGCCGAAAGGGCCAGCAATTAGGGTTTTGTTGGTTGGCGTAAATCACTTTGAACTTGTGTCAGGCCCCCTTAAGGCGACCAGAGGAGGTGATACTGTTGGCTGTGACCAAAGTGACAGGAGAATCAGATGCAAATTGAATGGCTTGATAGGCCAATTCGACTAGTAACAATGTCATTTGTTCTCCATAAGAGTCAATGTCTGAAGATGTCGGCAGGATCCGGGGATCGGTTGGGTCATGAGGAATGGTGGAGACCATAGAAACCATCTGTGGAATCACAGGCAACGGGAGAGGAAAACAACCCATCAGGGAAGAACCCTTCAAAATACCGGTACCAATACTGACATAAGGGTCAGGTATGCCACCCAATAAAGGTACAGTGCCGCTAGGCAACGGGAAGTAATCTAGGGTACAAAAGGATAGCTGGTCCACCATGACTATCCTTCCATCCAATGGAAATAGTATGATGCAAAAAACAATGGACATGATGGGATTCATGGAATAAGTCCAACTGCGACCCAAAAGTAGATTATAGTCGAGTTACTGTTTTCCCACTCAAAGTGATGGGGTAGATGGTAAGGTAACCTTTTGGGATGAAGGTATGTCCGCCAAAAGATTTAAGGGAATTCGATGGAAGAGAGAGGGTTGGAGAACCCAAGGTGAGCCAACATGAAGTAGACATGATGCAGGTCGAAGCGCCTTCATCAATGACAGTTCTATGTACCCCTCGTCCTTTGGAAAAATTTGCACCTAAAATGCAAGCTGGCGGGAAAGAAGAGGTTTACATTTCTCCATGTCGAATATTGCTAACATGGAATCCTGAGGGTCAACCACACCAATAGCAGAAAGCAGAGCTTTCCTTTGTGTTGGACAAGTTTGCAATACTTCGAGCGCAGACATAGTTGATGGTACTTGTGCCAAAACTTCTACAATATTGTAGTTCTGGGCAGCACGTGCAGATGTATTATGTGTTGTGATGAAGTGCCCGCTTTGGGAGGCAAATTAGAAGATCAACAATTGACCTTTCGATATGAAGATCGTTGGGTGATGGTGGTTTTGAACTCAAGGCAGTTCCTAAGCGTCAGCAACTGGAGCTCCATAAGTTTTGGCTCGCATTTGAAGATCAACCGTTTCAAAGGTGTAAATAGTTGATGGTCCTTCACCAATTGAAGGATGATGTGAACCGTCGTTGCCCACTTACAGGGGTTGAGGTGGGTTTGCAATAAGATGTTGCTGCTGCTGAGCAGGGAAATAATTGTGTAGGATTGCGGGTTTTGGCCAGTGTCCTTTTGAGCAAGAATATCTGTGCATTCTTGGAGGCACGAACAACAATGTGTCATATGGTCTTCTGCATAGATTTTGCAAGGCAACTTGACAGCTTTGTCTTTTTCACTGTCAGGTGGCACAATGAATTTCTTCTTTGGGTTGGATTTCTTGGCTAGATGCTCTTCATAAGGAGCGACCTTTTTCTTATTCTTACTGTTGGGTTTTTGTGTAGATTGCATAGAGTTTATCACAGCGATAGGAAGAGCAGCCCATTAGGTAGCAGGATCAACAGACAACTGGCCAATGTGTCCGCTAAGTTGTTTTACAACACACCCAGAGGTAGCACCGATAATACCATCAGCGTGTGTGCCGGGTTGCTGAGTAGCAAGAGCATTGGAAGTTTTGGGGGCATTGGGGATTACATCGTATAATGTGCCAGACGGTTCTTCCTTTCCGCCACACCATTATGTTCAAGAGTGTATGGTGTAGTAGTCTCCCTCTTAATGCCAGCCTCTTTACAAAAGTCATGAAACTCATTAGATTCATATTCAGTCCCATTATTAGTCCTTAAGATTTTAATCTTCTTTTTGGTTTGATTCTCGATCAAGGCTTTGAAGTGTCGAAACCAGGAGAACACTTCATCCTTCTTTTTCAAGAAGTATATCCAAGTCTTGCTAGAATAGTTGTTACGCAGTAATTTGTCACCGTTGGTCACCGTCCTTGTCGCACCCCCACTGCCACACATTGGAGGACACATTTACGGACCTGTGACCAGTGACATAACTTGAAAACACTTGCATTGAGGCCTCCTGAGTATGAAGTTCAATAACCCTGAAGACACCCTCTGAAGATTAACCTTGGAAAATGCCTTTTTCCCATTAGCGCGGGTACACAGTATATTACCCCGCGCCAATGGCTCAGTCCTTACAAAGAGGGCGCGCCCATAAGTGCTCTGTCCCAGAGCACGGCCCGCACCACACAATTTGGGCATGATTTTTGGCCAGCGCATGCTAGAATGCTTTTTCCCCTTGTGACTCACTCAGTTCCCTAAAGGAAAAAGCCCATAAAAGCAGTCGGGCTTCGGCTTTTCTATCCAAGGCAATGGCTATTATGAGACATTACCAAAACTCAGAATGTGTCCACATACAATGCATATCTCCTCTCCCTTTATCTATAAAAGCCTGTCTCCCCATAATGAACAGGCTAGTTTTTGGAGGCTAAAGCAAAAGAGTGAACAAGCTAGTGAGAGAGAGATATTTTTGAGCTAAGAGTTGAAAGAAAGGTTATGCTGCCGGATTGTGGAGAGAGAAAGTGACTTTGCAAGACGTGTCAGACTGACTGCCCACCCAGCTAGAGGAGCTTTACAGCGTCAAGCCTTAAGTGGTTGTAATTTCTTCTCTCATTTCTATTTAATGCAAAGCGACTGTTATTATGGTTTCATTCATGTGTTACACTGTTAATATGTGAATTGTATCTTGCTTGACTGGTACATAGCTGTACGATTTTTGGATTTTATGCTTGTTTGTGGGTTATTCTTCATTTGTGCAGGTGTCTATGTGCGGATAGCGACCGGCCGGAGATAGAGGACAGGAGCGACACTTCCCCCCACAACAAACAAGCGTTGGATCCCAGGTTGGTCTCCCTAATCGACTTCTAAATTATATAGCTAGGAACTTGCATGCAGCGTGATTGATTGTTGCTAGACCCCTGTGGGGCTAGTGGGATCCACCTCTGTCCGCAGAGGGGATTTACCTCCGCAACAAATTGGCGACTTCGCTGGGGAGTTTGTCTATTGATTGTTTGAGCTATATTGTCTGATTTTTGTAAATCAAGGACGGAGCCTGAAGAGCGGCCAGGCAGCCTTCGAAACACTTCCGCCATGCGGGAGTGAAGTAGATCAACGCCCCTTCAGTCTATCTCCGGGTTGATTTACAAACTAGATGGTATAGGTCTTGCTTTGCATGTCTTTTTGCTGTCATTTCCTTGTCTGAACGATTTCTTTGCCTACTGTTCTTGCTATTTTTTATTCACTGGCTCTGTTTAGTTCTTTTTCTTTTTTTTTATCTAGCAAGCTCGCGCCAGCGCGCTTTTCGTCTGGACAGTCGCGCTACTCGGCGCGATCTGCTTTCATACAGCTCGCGCTACACTCTGTTTAGCGCGGGTTTCAGGCTCACAGTCGCGCCTCTGTCTCTTTTTGTCTGTCAGTTCCCTGCCAGCGCACTTTTCCTCTGAACAATCGCGCTACTGGGCGCGATCTGCTTTCGGACAACTCGCGCTACACTCTGTTTAGCGCGAGTTGCAGGCCCACAGTCGCGCCACACTGGTCATATCTGTTTATAAGCCTGTTGGTCAGCCTCTGTTGCTTGGATCTGGTTTTTGCCCTGTGTATGCCTTCTGAGAGTCTGTTTGATTGACAGCTGGCTGGTGGTGTCTCGTCCTTCGGTTGTTTGCCATTGCTTTCCGACTTCACATTTTATTGTTTTTGTGTTATCGAACCTCCCGTGGATTGACGATTTACATACCCAGTTCTGTTATCATCAGATTTTTTATCTTCTCCTAGTGGTTATATAAGCTTTTGCACTTCATGTTGCAAATATCTCGCTTATAGCCCACTCATTTTTCCTTGTTTTCGTGAGAACTCAGCTTACATGGTCGCATGAAAATCTTGTTTTTCTTTTGCTTTGTTGGGTTGTTGTGTTTTGTTTCAAACACTG
>APFE031080930.1:96015-126808 GCA_000404065.3 Pinus taeda | reverse complement strand
TACAATGCATATATCCTCTCCCTTTATCTATAAAAGCCTGTCTCCCCATAATGAACAGGCTAGTTTTTTGAGGCTAAAGCAAAAGAGTGAACAAGCTAGTGAGAGAGATATTTTTGAGCTAAGAGTTGAAAGAAAGGTTATGCTGCCGGATTGTGGAGAGAGAAAGTGACTTTGCAAGACGTGTCAGACTGACTGCCCACCCAGCTAGAGGAGTTTTACAGCGTCAAGCCTTAAGTGGTTGTAATTTCTTCTCTCATTTCTATTTAATGCAAAGCGACTGTTATTATGGTTTCATTCATGTGTTACACTGTTAATATGTGAATTGTATCTTGCTTGACTGGTACATAGCTGTACGATTTTTGGATTTTATGCTTGTTTGTGGGTTATTCTTCATTTGTGCAGGTGTCTATGTGCGGATAGCGACCGGCCGGAGATAGAGGACAGGAGCGACACTTCCCCCCACAACAAACAAGCGTTGGATCCCAGGTTGGTCTCCCTGATCGACTTCTAAATTATATAGCTAGGAACTTGCATGCAGCGTGATTGATTGTTGCTAGACCACTGTGGGGCTAGTGGGATCCACCTCTGTCCGCAGAGGGGATTTACCTCCGCAACAATAGTCATCTATAAAAGTGAGGCAATATAAATATCCTCCCAAGGAGTTCATAGGCATCATACCAGATATGTCTGAGTGAACTAACTACAATATATCGGAGGGCTTGCTTTGGCTGGAGGGGAATGGTCCCCTTTTAGCTTTCCTTCAGCGCATCCGAGACATACACCTCCTTGGTCTAATCTGAACTCGAGAATTCTGTCACCATTTTTCTTACATCAAGTAGAGCTTTATAATGAAGGTGAGCAAACCTCCGATGCGATAGTTCAGATTGAAGAGATGTGTCATAAGACATGACACCTAGCGGACTTCCTCCGACCTAATATAATGAATCAACTCGAAACCCAAGAGTGAAGGCATCTTTAATATTGTTTTTCCATGCACGTACCTTGCCATTGCTGAAAGCCACCTTGTAGTCTTTGTCTTCCATTGATAAAATGGACACCAAGTTCTTTTTGAGATCAGGTACATATAATACATCCTATAGGTGGATTGTATTACCTTGATTCAATTTAAGAGAGACATTGCCTACACCTTTCATGGGATATTTCATATTATCTCCAAGGACAATTTCCAGGTTGGTTTCTTTCTCTATCAAGTTATGGAGAACTTCTTTGTAACCAGTGAAGTGCCTTGAGGCACCATTATCAATAAGCCAATTCCCCAGCAAGTCCAGAGGAGCAGAGGTAGATAGAGCAACTGGTAGATAATATTCATCCTGCTTATTATCAACAGTGTTAGATTCATACCTGGAATTTCTTGCCTTCTTGAATGGTTGTCCTCTTCCTTGATTTCCAACACTCCTTTTACCTCGGCCATTTGACCTGCCATTTCTTTGATTGCCTTGAGAGGGATTTTGATCATCATCCCGGTGTGAGTTCCTTTTATCAGGACACTCCCTTGCATAGTGACCTGGTTTATTGCAATGGTAACATCGTCCTTTTCCACCCTTTAGTCCAACCTTCCTTTTGGATTTAGCCTTGGAATTGTTTCTTCTTTTAGCATGAGAAGAAAAATAGCTAGATGACCTTTAAGTGTGGGCATTTCTTGTTCTTCCATCCTTGCTTCTTCTTGAATGCATCTTGCCATTAATTCCTCAAATCCAAGAATTACATTATTGTTGAGGAGAGTAGTCCTGAATATATACCATTCAGATGGTAGTCCTCCAAGAGTTGTGAGTGCCATTTCCCTGCCAGGAATTACTTCCCCAATAGATAGGAGATCGTTCTTGATCTCGGTGATTCTTAAGAAATATGCTTGCATATTTTCATCTTTGCCCTTCTTAAATTTCCTTCAGCTTATTTCTAAGAAACAGAACTTGATTTGCATCATTAACTTTAAATAAACTCACCAGTCTATCGTAGATTTCCTTGGAGGTGTTCAGCTCAGAAACATAGGCCACCAAGCGCTTGTCGATAGAGTCTCAGATGATCTTCTTTCCTTTGAATTCTCCGGATTTCCATTTTTTCCTCGCAACAGTGGGTGCATTTGATGGAGGCTCAACAATATTGCCTCTCACATGGTCCAATTGTTGGCATTATGATACAGATATGATACAGGTGTTGTCCTTGATGGAAACTCACTCAGATGACAGATCATAGTACAGCTAGTAAATAGCAAAGAATTAATGATCAGAGAGGTATACACAGGTGTGCTATGACAAAGAAGCATATACACGCGGGTGTACCATATACCAAGTTGCGTATACATACACACGCACATTTACAAAAGGAAAGGCGCGTACATGTTGGAAATCTAAGTTTTGGTCTATGGTACTTGGTCCATGGTATTTTGGTATTGGTCCATGGTATTTGGTCCGAAGTGTTGACCCCAAGTATTGGGTCCAAGGTATTGGTTCTACGTGGTTTTGGACCATGGTATTGAGAGAGGCCTAAACCTATATAAGGAGAACATCATTAGGCCAAGGAGAGTAAGTGTGCAAGTGATGCATATCTAATGAAGCGAGAGATCTAGTATGTTGGTTATGGGTTTGTGATGCTTTGCTTGATATGAACCTAGGAGGCACCTATGCTGTTGATAAAGGTTGATCGACCGGGATCATGAAGACTAAAATGCATTATCATTATATGGTATGATCATGAATAGATATGAATACTGACGCATGTTTTATCCTTTATATCTTATGTTTTGGGTATATTTGAAGTTGAAAATTGCAGCGAATGTATAAGTAATTATTTTCAGATCTGTACGCAGGTTCTCTCTAGTGAAAGGGCGTATACATGCTGGTTCGACACAGTCAAGTAGCATATACATTATGAGATTTGATGTTTGAGGTTGCTGTTGGTTCTAGTGGTTGTTGTAGAGTTCTGGGCTCTGCTCTGTGTTCTGTTGATTGTGTTTTGATGATAGGGTTTCAGTGATTCAATTGTTGGCTGATTCAGAGTTAATGATTGTATTGCAGTAGTGATTGTTTTGTATTTATGGATTCAGTCTGAAAATTTATGAAACGTGGTCCCTGGAAGAAAAGAGAAGGATGTAGCCTTCTATAGGTCGGCACCTACGTACTAGTAATCTTATCAGCTAGTACAAGAGCTAGGGGGTTGTAGCTTCCTTCCAGGAGAAGCTGGAGAACGAGAGAAGGTTGTAGCCTTCTGCAGGTAGAAGCATGTGTACTGGTATAAGACTACACCAGTACAGAAATATTGTAAAAAGAAGTTTCTTATTAAAAAAAAAGAGACGAATTGCAGCAGGTGGTTTTCACCCGCATTGGGTTTCCACCTTATATCATGGTGTTCATGTGTGCTTCTTATGTGTGACGATTTGTTCTATTTTACTGCACCTGTTCACTGTTCATATGGTTAATAATGTTCTGATGCACTCATTGAGGATCAACTAACTAAATCACAAGTTTACTGGATATACGCTAGTTGCATTAAACACAGTTGCGTATACACGCGGGTATCCTTAACTGAAGTAGCGTATATGAATCTGATAATGGAAATGAAAAGATTATTGATTTGCTAATACTGATTCACCCCCCCCCCCAGTATTATTTCCAACAATGGAATCAAAAGTAGGTCCTTCAAAAGAAGCTTGATCGCTTGAAGGAAGATCCATCAGGATGAGTAATCAAGAAAGAGAGGGATCCATTAGACCACCAATCTTCGATGGGAGAAATTTTGTTTACTGGAAGATAAGAACCACAACATATCTACAATCGCTTGGAACAGATGTTTGGGGAATCGTGGAAGGAGGATATACATATCCATTAGCAACTCCTACAAATACGGCAGGTAGAAAGCAATATGAACTCAATGCCAAAGTTGTTACTATATTATTGGGAAGTTTGTAACAATCAGAATTTGTCAAGGTCATGCAGTTCAAATCAGCCAAAGAAATATGGGATAAAATCAGTCTAAGCTATAAAGGAGATGATCAGGTAAAATGTGCTAAGCTTCAAACTCTCACAATACGGTACGAAACTCTTAAGATGCATAGTAAGGAAAGCATAGCTAATTACTTCTTGTGTATAGATAAGATTGTCAATTGTATGAGGAATCTGGGTGAATAAATTAAGGAAGTTGTCTTAGTTGAGAAAGTTTTGAGATCCTTGCCGACTAAATTTGAATCCAAAGTGTCTGCCATAGAAGAAAAGGAGGATCTACAGAAAATCACTATGATGTAGCTTCACGGAATCTTAACTGCTTTTGAGATGAGAAAAGGAGGACCATCAGATATGAGAGAAGTCGCATTTAAAGTATCAACAAATGGAAAAGAAAAACTCAATGAATCAGGATACATTTCAGAAGAAGAATATGAGGTAAATTTTTTCAAGAATCTTGAACGGGGATCTGGAAGGTTCAAAGATAAGCTACCTTTCAAATGCTTTTCTTGTGGTAGAGTTGGTCACTAAGCTGCTAGATGCCCTCATAACAAAGGAAAGATGTCTGAAGAAGGTAATAGAAGTTATTATACTCATGATAAAAGTAATGACTCATCCAATAGTGATGAAGACATTAGACTTCTCATGGTATATGAAAATAAGGACGTAGAAACAAAAGAAGGTACCAGATTAAAAGAACAGCTGGAGACAGTAACCAGAGTAAGGGAGCAGCTGCAAGATGTAGTAAAAGATCAGAGCATAACAATTCAGAGACTTGAATCTAAGATCCTCTCTCTAAAAGAAGATCTTAAAGAATCAAAGAAGTAGAATAAAGAAGCTCTCGAAGAACAAGAACATGAAATGCTCGAATTAAGGCAACAAGTGGAAGAAGGAAGAAAAGCTGAAGAAAACATAAGGAAGCAATATCTGGAAAAGGAAGAACAACATTAGGTTGAGGTGAATATCTTAAAAGGTAAATTAGAAGAAAAGGATAAACTATTACGATTTCAAGACAGTACTAAGATTTTGGATGATATGCTTAGTAGTCAAAGATCCCCTACTATCAAAACTGGTCTTGGTTTTTATGAGACTGTTGAAGGTGAATCTAGCTCACAGGGTGAGGAAAGGAATTCTAATGCAAAATCTGAAATGATCAAGGAAGAGATAAATGGTCAACCCCAGCAACAACCAAGGAAAGAAATTCTTCAAAGAAGATCTTTTCCTCCTAACTATGGAAGTGATAGTCGGTTATTTCCTCAAATGAATAATGCTGAATGTTATGTATGTCATAACTTTGGACATATTGCAGCTAGATGCAGAATCAAAATGGGTCAAGACCATCACATAGAAAGATCATCACGCTCTAGGTACTTCAAGGGATATGGTTTTTCTTGCAATATGTTTGGTCACAAAGCCATTGACTGCTATAGGAGGAATATGAAACATGTAAGATGTTATGCATGTAACAAGTTTGGACATAAATTAAGGGAATACAAGAGCAAAATTCGAACTCCAAAACAAGAGGATCATACATCATCACAATTCCAGGTATTGAAGAAGACATGATTAGAGACAGAAAGATGTGGCATAACTCAGTTCGCTGACATAACAGACATAGGGGAAATTGAAAGTGTAGACCTTTAGTATTCCAATTTGCATATGCAGATATTATGAGATAAGTTGCGTATATACGCGAGTTAGAGGCTGCAGAGTCGCGTATATGGATCTATGAAGAAAAATCAGCAGAACAGACTCAGGAAATGGTTCTGTCATGGTATATGATGGTTGGCACAGGCTCAGGGGGAGCATATGCTTCGAATAATGCATTGTTGGCATTCTGATTAGAATTCTTTGGTGATGATGCTTATTGACACGTCTTGCTACTAGTTGTTGATTGGCCAAGAGAATGGATTGCAGGTTACAAGTCTGGATGCTAGTGACAGATGCTTATAGTGCAGATCATATAGTGTATGACAGTTACTGGTGACTATCATGGTCTTGTTTAGACTCGGGATGTGCTCAGGGGGAGCATGGACAGATTGATACATCTTGGCATGTATAAGGGGGGAGCTCAATCAGAGATTTCAGCAGGTACTCAGGGAGAGTATGGACATCAGAAGGTATACCAAGGGAGAGAACATCTTTGTTTGCCCTTTGCCCTTGATGTCAAACGGGGAGAGTGACTTGGTGTGGTGGTTGCCATTAAGTCCAAAGGGGGAGATTATTGGCATTATGATACAGATATGATACAGGTGTTTTCCTTGATGGCAACTCACTCAGATGACAGATCATATTACAGCTAGTAAATAGCAAAGAATTAATGATCAGAGAGGTATATGTAGGTGTGCTATGACAAAGAAGCGTATACACGCAGGTGCACCATATACCAAGTCGCGTATACGTACACACGCACATTTACAGAAGGAAAGGCGCGTACATGTTGGGAATCTAAGTTTTGGTCCGTGGTATTTGGTCCATGGTATTTTGGTATTGGTCCATGGTATTTGGTCCGAAGTGTTGACCCCAGGTATTGGGTCTAAGGTATTGGTTCTACGTGGTTTTGGACCATGGTATTGAGAGAGGCCTAAACCTATATAAAGAGAACATCATTAGGACAAGGAGAGTAAGTGTGCAAGTGATGAATATCTGATGAAGTGAGAGATCTAGTATGCTAGTTATGGGTTTGTGATGCTTTGCTTGATTTGAACCTAGGAGGCACCTATGCGGTTGATAAATGTTGATGGACCGAGATCACGAAGATTAAAATGCATTATCATTATATGGTATGATCATGAATAGATTTGAATATTGATGCATGTGTTATCCTTTATATCTTATGTTCTGGGTATATCTGAAGTTGAAAATTGCAGTGAAGGTATAAGTAATTATTTTCAAATCTATACGCGGGTTCTTTCTCGTGAAAGGGCATATACACGCTAGTTTGACACAGTCAAGTAGCGTATACATTATGAGATTTGATGTTTGAGGTTGTTGTTGGTTCTAGTGGTTGTTGCAGAGTTCTGGGCTCTGCTCTGTGTTCTGGTGATTGTGTTTTGATGACAGGGTTTCAGTGATTCAGTTGTTGGGTGATTCAAAGTTAATGATTGTATTGCAGTAGTGATTGTTTTGTATTTATGGATGCAGTCTAAAAATTTATGCAACGTGGTCCTTGGAAGAAAAGAGAAGGTTGTAGCCTTCTATAGGCCGGCACCTACGTACTAGTAATCTTATCAGCTAGTACAAGAGCTAGGGGATTGTAGCTTCTTTCCAGGAGAAGCTGGAGAATGAGAGAAGGTTGTAGCCTTCTGCAGGTAGAAGCTTGCGTACTGGTATAAGACTGCACCAGTACAAAAATATTGTAAAAAGAAGTTTCTTATGAAAATAAGTTAGAGACGAATTGCAGCAGGTGGATTTCACCCACATTAGGTTTCCACCTTATCTCATGGTGTTCATGTGTGCTTCTTATGTGTAATGATCTGTTCTGTTTTACTGCACCTGTTTATTGTTCATATGGTTAATAATGTTCTGATGCACTCATTGAAGATCAACTAACTGAATCATAAGTTTACTGGATATATGCTAGTTGCATTAAACACAGTTGCGTATACACGCGGGTATCCTTAACTGAAGTAGCGTATATGAATCTAATAATGGAAATGAAAAGATTATTGATTTGCTAATACTGATTCACCCCCCTCTCTCAGTATTATTTCCAACACCAACACTCCCTGATATTCTAAAGTCGGATCAAGAGACATCTTCCATCCGTGATAGTCCGACTTCTCACGGAGCTTGTCTTCAGTGGGGAAGAGTGTTGAAGACCCCATAGTTCTTTTAGGATAGCCTTTCCAATCTTCTCTTTGGTGATTGCTCTTGCTCTTGCTTGGGCTTTGTCTTCACCTCAGTTTTGATACCATGTTAAGTTATGGTATGTTCTATGCTTAGAGCAGTTTACTTATCTTTCTTTTTATTATCCATAGATTAGCAATCACATGTACATTAAGTAAAGTGCAGATAGAAAATTTAAACGATCAATAGAAAACAAGCCAAGACAAGAGACACAAGACGTGGTGGCAAGCCAGGGACAAACCCCAATATGGGGAAACCCTTTGATCAAATCTTCTTTTATCTTCAATAATTCAACAGAGAGAAAATAGTACAAAAGTCTGATTTATATCAGCAACATCAGTGCCATCAACACTATACTAGGGCAGTCAATATTTGTCAAACCGACAGTCGGATCCCTTGATTCCTTCACCAAAAAATGCGGCCTTCCAAGGAGAGTTAGTTTCACCTACTATGCAATCCAGAGAGAGAGAATGATGGTCAATGCTGGTCAAAGTTCCGATTTGCAGTTGCAGCCCTAAAATCTGCATCCTTCCTTCCACATGTGCGAGAGAAGAGCCTTTTCTGCACAGGAGAGAGAAGAGACTTTTTTATGCGCAGGAGAGAGAGAGAGAGAGATGTGATGAGAAGTGAACTGTGCAAATGAGGAGAATACTCCTTGTATTTATATGCAAAACATTGGGGCTGAATAGATGCGAATGTTGGGCTTCTGAGCCTACATAAGTTGCTGGCCGACTTTGACAATTAGTCCATAATCAAAATAAATTCATATCTCCATAAATACTTATCGGAATCGGATGATCTTTAGATCAATCCTACACTCGATGAGAGGAATCTAATAAAAATATTATCATCCATGAATAAGGTGACCCACATGAAGTTTGGCCCTAGTTGCCAATTTTAACATGTTATCTGTTAAGTACTCCTCCTAGGGTCCTTGCAAGATTGAGTGGTAACATTTTTGGTGCCCTTGTCGAGGACAAGAGACGCGTGTCTTGTTCCCTCATGACACCATTGATATATCTTTTGGCAACTCCATTAGAAGAACAAATCCCTAGTTCTTCATTAAAATTTAAGGTCAATGCTTGTAGGGTGAAACAAGCATCTCTCTAGGAATATCTAATTTCGCCCTAGTGACTCCTACATAAGTTACATGTGTATCCTAATAGGATGTCTCTCTTTGATGATTTCCCTATCTTAGACATCGTTCGCATTTCTAGATGCCCTAAGCATCTCACGTGGACTATCATATGTGGGGTGCCCAAGTTCGATGGTGATCCATTATCCACATTTGGTCATGTGTCAATATTTGCCACATATACCTCAAAAGCTGACTTGGTTCATCACAATGTCCATATGATGTTATTTATGAAATCCATTCATGGACATGATTCATGGTTGCATAATTGCAAACCTAGGAGCATCTAATCTATTGAAGCATTCTTTGATGGCTTTCTTAAACATTTTCAAACTTACCAACCCTTAGACATTCAAGAGGAAGCCTCCATTGAAGATCTTGGGATAAATGATCCCGCTACCTCTTTGGACTTTGATATCAATGATTATTTGCATGTTGAAGAGGGGAAGTGGGAGGCTCATGGGCATCATTTTGACAAGGACCCTATCTATGACACTAATGATGTTGACATCAATAGGACCCTTGTTTTTCCTCACAATCATAGGAATGTAGTTGAGTCTCATGTGGACCCTTTCTTCAACCCTTCTCACACTATCACTGATAATGAGAAATCCTCTCTCTGTCATGTCCCCAATTAAAATTTTGTTAAGGAAATTCTCAATTTTATAATTTTGGCAATTAATATATTATTAGATAAATAAAACTTAGGAGAAGTAAGTTGTGGAGATGTTAAATAAATTTTGGAGAAAAGGCAAAGGTTAGAAATTAGGAAAAGAAGAAAATTAAAGTGAAGAAAAGTTGTGGAGATTACCAAAAAGGGAAATCAACTCATGGGAAAAATAAAACCATGATATCAAAGAATAGTGTGAGAGAAATTGAACAATGATTGAGGAAGGGAAAGCAACAATAAAAGAAAGCTAGAGCGTCATTTTGATCATTCTACTTGGTATTTTATTTCTGATTTAGAGAGTTTGCTTGAGTTGCTTAGCTAAGTCAATCAGTATTTCTTAGCATAGGAATTTCCAAGCAGAAAATCCCAACTCTCTTTCAATGAACCAAGAGTGTGAGAGAAATTTGGAGCTAATTGGAGATTTCTTTTCGTATATTACGTGTGTAATTTTATCTCTGCAATAGGAGGAGTGAAATTTTTAGGATGACACAGTAGCGGTGATAGATCCACTTGGAGGTGGAGATTGCCGGGGAAATTTGCCTCAAGAATTTGCAGAAATTTTGCTTGGAGGAGGATGAATTTACTTTTTGAGTTTCAGAGCTTGAGATTGTTTTATTTGTGTGGGACAATTTCTTCTTCCTTAGGGCCTACACTGGGATTTTCTAGGTCGTTTGTTGAGCAGTTCTCAAGCAACTTTTTGCTAGGAAATAACTAGAATCTCACTCTACTATTTCATAAGCTATTTTCTCATTGATTTCTCAGTTAATTGGTGAATGATTTTGGGTGAAGCAGATGTAGCTTTTCTAGTGGGATACAAAACTGGGCAATGGGTAAATTCCTCGAGGTTGGAATTAGCCCAAAATCTTTCAAGGTTTTGTTGGTTCGTGGCTGGGGAGCATTGTCCTAATTTTTTAGTATTGTTGGACCGGTTTTGAGAGTTCATTTTGTATCTTTCCTCTAGGAGAAGCAATAGCAACAACAACATTATTCTCTGGGTAATTTGCACATTTTGTGGCTTTACAAGTCAACTGGAATTAGCCGAAGTTTTTTCTCGATTTGGTAGATTTGGGTGAGAGAAGCCTCTAGCTAATTTTGCACAATTTTTGGAGCAAATTTGATGCCATAAATCACAGTTCACCTCCAATAGCAGTAGCGGGATTTTTTGGGTAGTGTATTGGGACAAATTGAGCCATTTCAGTTGGAGTTTTTCTTAGATCTTCACTTGGGTATTTTGCATGCTTGCGTTAGAAAGCCTAGGTTCTATCATTCTACTCTATTGTACTCATCTCTAAAGAAAGTTTACTAAAATGGCTCAAATTTGTGTTTTTATTCTATGTTTTATTGATCTATTTATGATTGTGTAAAAATTGTATTTGCATGGTTGTATTTTCTAGTTGTAGCTTAGTGCATGTTTTGAGTATTCATTGTATTTCCTAGTTTGGGATATTACACTCTCTTAAGTGTGATCATCACGGGAAACGTATTTGTTGTCTCTCCATCCGATGATGGCCTTATGGTGGCCATGAAGCACGATCTAAATGATAGGGACCACGATGAGGATGATATGCCTCAGGTTGTCATTCATTAAAGATTTATGAGCTTAATTGTTGATATCTCTATCTTTTGGTTGAAGAAAAGGATCATGTTGAGTAGATTGTACCCCTTTGATCCCTCTTCAACCATGATCCTCCCTACGTGAACATTTTAATTTCCCACCTCCCACCCTTGTGACCTTCCATATAGCCATTATTGCCCTTGCCTTTGGATCTATTTCATGAATAAGTAAAGGGGCAATGGTTCTCCTATTGACTGGATGATATGTTGGTTGCATTGGGTCTATGATTACACTTAGTACTTATATGATGTAATATGCATGTTAAAGTAGGATGCATTGCATATTTATTTTTGCATTAGAACTAACATCATATTCTTTTATCATGCTAGATTAGGTGCATTTAGAGTAAAAGTGCATCTAGAATAAAATTGTATTTCTTGTTAATTTTTATGGCCTAATACAAGCATGGGCGATCATAGGACACCGCAAAAACATGTTGCCTCGTGGGCCTGGTCTTTGATGTGTAGGTAATATGTCTATGGTCCCGAGAGATTGTTGGTGTTCTCATGACCTCCTTGTTTGAGTACGTTCGTGCACTCTACTAAGAGATCATGTCCCAGTTGGACCTAGATATTACCCACCACCTGTGGGTGACACCCATAGGAGAAAATTTTCTCCTAGATTGTCTTTAGCTGGTAGCCAACAACCCCTAGGTAGCTTGATGTGCCATAATCTCTACCACCTGAGCCAGCCATTATGTGCTCTTGCCCATTTATCATGATCATATGATTGAAGGTGGGTCTTCCAACCCTGAAGGTATGCCTTTCATTATGTAGCTTGGTATTTTTGCTTATTTATCATGGATACTTTTGGGGATGGTTTAGTGGGGGGATTCAGCAAAAAGAATGGGCTTAGTTTGTACTCTTGTCCCCTTTCCAACCTAGTGGTTAACCTTGTATCCTAGTCCCGTGGGATCTCCTTTATTGGCTACTAGTTTTAGGAGTGGAACTAAATGGGAAATCCCGATTTTGGTTATGTGGTCCCACTTCCCGACACCACATACATCACCCCCCTCCGCTCATTTTAACCCCTTTTCACATATTTCCCATTCGGGTCCACAAGGCATTAACCTCCCCCTCCCCTTGTCCACACTTTGGTTCGGACTTGAAATTTTTCCCTAGAGGTTGATGCAGCTAAAAAGAAAGTACAAAAGCATAATTTGGCCACTCAATAAATGTACCATAAAATTCAAAAGATGGTCAAGACATACAAATTCAACACGTGGGAAAAATCCAACATGAGCTCTACCCCTATCATCATGGCCATTACCCTAGTTCCTAGGGCCCCTCATATTGACCTCTTACATCATGAAGGAACCCATGATTGTACCAACCCCTGGTGGGTGATAAACTTCCCAACCTTAAGGGGGTAATCATTGCTATATCTTACACATATGCTCTCTTTCACTGGAGCCCTAAGCAGTTATAAAAGAAAAATTAGTAAAAGGCAAAAGGCATATGAAGAAGGGTGGAAAAACAAAGGTTAGGGTAACTCATGTACTGTGATTGCTCCCTCCTACATCTATACACCCAAGCATGGACCTCCCTCATGATAACTACCCTTGTACCGTGGCATGTGGCTTGGATCCTTCCCTTGATGCCCCACTCTATTCCAATCATTATATCACATGACTCCAACCATATGATGAATGTACCATGGACCTGTCACTCCCTTAGAGGTTGAAACCACTTAATAGGGTCCTTGATTAACCTCCTTGTTGAACTTGGAGACACCTATACACTCTAAATCCTATTATGGAAGGGCATGCCACTATGAAGTGTCCTCTTGGTTCCATGACTTCTAAGCTCATTTTCTTAATTACACTAATGATTTATTGTACTGGAAGGTGAGGAGACACATTGGATCTTATGCAAGATTACAGGTGGATCTTCATCTTTGGGTTTGGTCTCCCTTTATGGGGTCCAAGCCCCCAAGAGGGTCATGTTGGCATTTATAAGGTATGCGTTGAGAGCCATGGACCTCCACTATAGAAAATAGCAGATAGCCATGCCATGGGATCCCTCAGCACTATTCATTGCTCGCTTGTGTTCCACTTATTTGATGATGATGATGCACTGGACCACCTTGACCAATCGGCTACTTTCTTACACCACACACTTGGCAGTTGATCCAAGGCCCAAATGGGGTTGTGTCTCACCATGGGAGACAAAGGAAGGGCTTGCATCATTGTTCCAAACCTTGCAGATGGGTACATGCTTGTTCGATTCAGTTGGAGACCCAAGAGGGTAATTTCGTGACCCCATAGCCACTTAGGGGCACCGCACGCCATTTCGTTGGAGATCAAGGGGCCACTTCTTCATTACTGTTATTGGAGCCCTCCTATTCATGTTGGCACATGAGGAACTTCATTTGGCCTTCCAACGACCCTTCTATCTATATCTTTCTATCATTTTGTCCCTCTTGAGAGGCTAATTATTCTTATTATGGAGCTATTTGGTGGGCTTTTCACCAAAAGTATTGTTATTTTGCACATTATTTTATTATAGGAGCATCATTAGGCTAAATAAGTTTAATGACCCATCTTGAATTTCAGGCAGAATATGATTATTAGCATGCTTACAAGGCATATGTATGATAGATACATACGCACGCATCGAATGCATTGCACTAGTATACATACTAATTAATTATAAAGAATGTCTGAAGTATAGGATAAATGAATTAATTATTGAAAGTAATGATTAAATATCTAATTATCAAAGAGTGTAATAATGTATTAGTTTAAGATTCATTAATTTTTTTAATTATTTTGATTAACTTTGGTTACAATTCAACAAGATTATAAGTTCATAAATTAAAGGCCATTTATTTAATTCAAAGGATAATTAGGGACAAGACCTGAAATAATTGACTCATGTAACAATTAAAAACTATTTAATGTTTAATATATATATATATATATATATATATATATATATATATATATATATATATATATATATATATATATATATATAATTCAAAGGGCAATTGACAGAGTGAAATAGTAATTAAGGCATTCAATACTTCATTCAAAAGTCAGATGACCAACTAAAATATTAACTAATATTTTATGGATAAGCGATGAAGGAGTTTCTTTGGAGGGAAGAAACCTCCCAGTTATAAGAAAATATAAATAGGTGAAGAGGGAGAGATTCATCTCTTAGGGAAATGGAAAATGGAGAGTTACAGAAAGGAGACTATCTCGGGAAGAATTTGAAGATTCTGAGGGACGAGCCTTGGGGCTCTGGACTCGACTACCTACGAGACTTGGGTTCTTTTCTTGGAGTTTGGGCACAGGGGCTAGAAGACTTCCACCTCAAAGTATTTTGGGTCTAGGAACCGACGAGGTTGATCCTGGATAGGTAGGGATGAATTAATCGTTTTGGAAGAAAAATCGCAAGGTTGGAGCTCGCCTGTGGAGCAACATCATCACAGATCGAGATCGACTTCAGCCAAGAAAACCAGGTATGTACCTACTTTGTCTAGGTATGTACCTACTTCTAAATTTGTTGTTTAACTAAGGTAGAAAGATTTTCTTATGTTGATAATTACTTTTGAAATCTTAGTGTTCTTATTAACTTCTTTATGTTCTTCCTTTATCTTTATTTCATCAAGCAATTACCAAAAGAAAAAAATTAAGATAAATGGACACCAGATGTAGGCACTTAGCCAGGGCTAAAACCCATTTATATGGGAAAACCCAGTCATAACTCTTCCTTTAGTAGATTCAAAATGAGATAGACCAAAACCCTAGACAAAAAGACCTTTTTCCTCCACCATGTTAGTTCTTCCTTTTGATAAATGATCTCTTCCAAAGTTACCAAGTGCCAGCTTCCCAAATGCAGCTTCAACCCAGAATTTTGACCCCCAGTTTCAAAACTTTGGCCCAGCAATATGAATACAGTTTCTATCTTAGCAACTTCAATAGCTTCACCCTAGCAGCTTCACAACTTCGATGCAGCTTCACAACTTCGACCTTGATGCAACTTCACAGGTTCGATGCAGCTTCACGGCTTTGATGTAGCTTCACAGCTTCAATGCAGCTTCACAGCCTCGATGCAGCTTGACATCTTTCATGCAATTTCCCAGCTTCGATGTAGCTTTAGAATTTTGTTGCAGATGAGAGAGAGAGACCCAAAATCTTCGATTCCACCTTCCTTCTTGAACTTCACACTTTTTCTTCTCCTAGTTACTGCAATTCGAACTTGTGTTTAATGAGTGACAAATGAGGTTGAGTTGCTCCAATATATAGTCTTCTAGTGAGTTTGAATTCCCTTGTTGAGGCCGACTTGTCTTTCCTTGAGGTCGACTTGGTGGAGGAGACCTAGAAGACCTAAAATACAATAAAATAAATTTCTTCTTTGACAAATAAATCCAAAGAAGGGTTTTTTACAATATGACATCGACAAGAACACTTGACATAAACCCTAGAAACCTGTAATGGACCCAAGCATGAATCCTATGCTTTAATAAGTCAATTTATTTAATAATAAAATTTATTTTTCTTTCTTTTGATAAATATAATACATCATGACTCAAATACAATTATGAAGACCGACACTAGTTACATTCTTCAACATTGAAGACAGGTTTGCAATTGACAGATAAGCAACATTATGGGCATAACAGAAGCTTCAAGTTAGATATATCAAGTCCATAGCAAGTTCAAGGGAACAATCAGAGGAATACAAGTCCACACTGATTAACCATAAGAATAACTCAAGTCGTCAACATTGATAGTAGTACAAAATTATTGAAGCTCATGACAAGTTAATCCATACTCAACGGAGGCAATTTGTATGAAGCATAACATGATAGGGGGAGACAGGTTGTTGCAACAAGTATTGAGGAAAGAATTTTGAAGACTAATAGGTATCTTGCAGGAAGACAATAGAAGGCATTTCATTAGGGGGAGCACAAGCAGACTATAGGTCCACAGGAAGCAAGCATATAGTCAGGGGGAGTCACCCTTTTCCATTGATGTCAAAAGGGGAGAGAAATCACAAGAAGAATACTGAAGCATGAAGTCAGGGTGAGTTGTACTCACAAAAGGAGTATGTTTGTTGCCATCAATGACAAAGGGGGAGATTGTTGGATGGTGTTGTCATTGATGTCAACCTTTGTTGGAATTTCTAATTCTGACATGTTAGAAACCCTTCATGCACTTTACTGATTTATTCCTACCTACTTGTTCTATTAATTAACAAGTTATTTACCATGTACATATTGGAAATAACTACAAGTACATGCTCAACACATTAAAGATCATCAACTGATGGAAATAGAAACAAGCACACAAGTGACGTTGTTGTTTTTGGACTAATGACCTCGGAAAAATCCAATGTGGGAAAACCAATGCAGCTTTATGAGGGTTTGATTTATTAAGTAGTTTTAGAATACAATATGGGTGCCAAATCTGGCTCACCCAACAAAGAAAAATCTCGGCAGTAGTACCTCTCTACTCAGAAGCAGATATTCTGGTTGAAACACCGGATCAACAATCCGGCAGCTCCATAGCTCCAATCTGCCCCACGAAACCCTAGCGTCAGCCTCTCTCTGGCTCAGTGTTAGCCCAACGTCGCTCTGTCTTGGCCTGCATTAGCCTCTGGAGGCCATGCGTCAATCCTTTGACCCTCTGCGTCACCCACGCTGGCCCTTTGAGGCATTGTATAGCTCCTCGCTACCTCTGCATGGGCCCTAGTTGCCTCTACATGAACCTTGGTTGCTTCTACGTCCCTCTCTCTGGCTACTGTGTTGATCCTCTCGGTACTATCTCTGCCTCTTTGCTTCTGTATTTATTGGCCCTCAATTGCACCTCTGACCACTCTCTCAACTTTCTCAGCAAACTCAGCCCCAGAAAACCAAAATCTTGATCTCTTGGTGTATTCTCCAAGTGACCCTCAAGCCTCCTCTTATACTTTTCTCATTGACAAATCAACGACCAAGATTAAGTCCCTAATCAATGGCTAAGATTAGATCTAGCTTGATCCATGACTTTTGGACCATTCTAACACAGTTTTATATTAATTCACATTAAAATTTTATTTTCGCTAAGTTTAAACTTAGGGGCTCCATTAAAAATATTAACTATTTTAATATCTCTCAAATTGCTTAGAATCTTCCCAAAACCTTTCTGGGCATTGGAGATCTCATGTTCCTTAGTCTCTCCACCAATTTTTGTGGCTAGAGCACATCCGATGCTACCGCAAATCAACACTCCTTAGTGAGGACTATGCTCTAGCAATACTCCTCACTGAGTATCACCCTAATCATTCGGCATCGGTCCATGTGCTAATGCTAGGCCTGCTGCCCATCATCCTCTGCACTGTTGCATCCTATACTACTAGCCATGGCCCTGCCACTGCCACTGCTGCATCCATACTGCAACTCCCTCTGTATCTGTGCTACTACCCATGGCCTTGCCACTGCCACTGTTGCATCTGCACTGCGACCCCTCTCATCAAGCTGCATCATGTTGCCCATAGCACTACCACTGCTAATTGTTGCACTACAACTCAATCACTGAGAAGTAAGTAACTGATCTCCCAACTCTGACATCTCTATCACCCTAGAAACACTCATGATATTGAAGCTCCCTCTGTCACTGACAAGTGCTCCCTTTCCGACCTCTGCGCTGTTGCAACAACTTCATGTATCTCGCATCGTTGCACACCTCTTTGTGCCATCCTGCACTGGTGCAACACTCTCATGTGTCTCGCACTGTTACAGCCTACTAGCCTCATGCTCTCCTGGGAAGCTTGCACTGTAGCTCCCTCTGTCGCTCCATCTGCATCCGTCTCTACTGACATCGTCAGTACTGCTACTCCTCTTCGGGGCTCTCGTAACAAGGTCTAATCCAAGACGTTGGGGATCTCGAGGATCCTGCCCCTCATCGCTTGTAGTCCTCCTAATTACAACTCAATGTCTCCCCACTTCTTCTAAGGTGGAACATGAGCACTCTTGGCATAGTCATCATCTAACTCCACTTCCTTCTCTACCCTTGCTGGCCCAAAATTAATTAAAATCCTCCGCCAGAAATTTAATCAATTCTAGGTCCTAGGTAAATTTAAATTTTCTAAAGGCAAAATACGTCGGTCCTTTAAAATTAAAATTTTAAAAGGTACCGGGACTAAGGTAAATTAATTATTTTGCTAAATTTTAACCCTTTGGTCCTTGGGGTTAAGTCAAAGTCAAAATTTTGAGGAAATTAATTCAAAAATTAATTTTTTGAATTAATTAAAATGCATTTAATTGAAAAATTCGAATTTCCTCAAGAATTTAAAATTTCGACGGATGAGATTAAAATAAATTATGATCCTCATCAACGGTCGAGATTGATTTGACAAGGATCACTCAAATTAGTCATTGGAGGATTTACCTTTAAATAGGAAGTCATTCGTCAATCAATTCATCCGATCTTTGAATCGTGTACTAAGCTCTCAAGCTCTCTTGTATACTTTTTTGAATTAATGCAAAGACTTTGGGGTTTCAACACGCTGTAGTGTCCCTCTTCATGAATTTATGGTAACATTGTTTTAATTTCTATTTAACATTATGTGAAAAATATCAATCAATAGCTCTCTTAGAATAATCTAAATACAGGTATCTTATTCAGTTTGTTGGATTTAAGGTAACATTTAAAATTTTGATTGAAGTAGTACGTATCTCTATTTCTTTAGAATTTTATTGTTGTTCTATTTCTCTACTTGATTTGATGGTTGATCTAGTGTTTGCAGGTCTCTCAGGTTCTCATTGAGCGTTTGGGGATAGTCCTCAGTTGGACCAACCACCTCTCAATACATATTTTCTAAAGAGCCTACTTCATATAAGCCTCAGGATTTATCTAACGATAATCTTTTTCCTGTGGGGTGTTTTTGGGGTTGTACCTCTCTAAAATTTCAGAATCTTTTAAATATTTTGTGGAAATTATGATAGATCTGGCTATTAAGAGCCTTAGATTATCAGATCTGGGAGCGGAGTTTGACTCATACTCCTCGTATCTGATTGATCTGTAAATTATTTGTATAGATCCATTATTTACTTGTGTAGATCTGAAATTTTGTAACATAATTTTAAATTTTAACACTTGGATTTTTGGGATTTTCTCTATTTTTGTACATATTGGGTATTGAGTTTTTCTCTTTTCACTTGTGTAGGAATAGATCTGAGAAATCAGCCAAGAAAATATTCAGATCTGAGCTAGATCTAGATCTTGGAGGGCAAGATCCGGGCTCAAAGATTTTTTGCAAGAATAAATCTGAGAATTCAGCCAAGAGATCTTCAGATCTGGGCCAGATCTAGACCTTGAAGGGCAGGCTCTGGACTCAGAAATTTGTTTGCAGTGCCAACCATTAAATATTTTGCAATAAATTTGAAGATCAAAAGCAAAATAGTTTTTTTCAGAACAAGGGTGTCAAGTTTTGGGGCTCCTCAGCCCATATCTGCCTTCTCCTAGCCCAACACTAGTTCTGTTGGCCCTGTGCTAGCTCTCATTGGCCCTATATTCCCTTCCATTTCTGATATGAATATTTGATTTTCTAAAGCCAATTATTGCTGGGTTTTTGCAGAAAATTTGGTAAAAATTTGTGTTTCACGTATTGAAATTTTTTTGGCAACTTGGGCAAGTGATGTTCAAGGCTTAGGGCCTAAGGGTTTGATCTCTAAACCATCTTTTTCCTCATTGTTTGCTACAACAGTCATATACCTTTCTAATAGTGGTGAAAAACGCATCTAAGTGGTTTGAAATTAGCTAAAAAAATTGCTAAATACA
This sequence comes from Pinus taeda, assembly GCA_000404065.3. NCBI lineage: Eukaryota > Viridiplantae > Streptophyta > Pinopsida > Pinales > Pinaceae > Pinus > Pinus taeda. The sequence goes on along the minus strand of APFE031080930.1, from coordinate 106,810 downwards.
TTAATAATTCAATTATGTTTCATGTGTACCAAGAATTTGGCCTAGATCTACATTTTGGGTGACTGTTATCTCTGAATAATTCTATTTCTGAAATCTAAAATATAACAGTGACAAAATTTCATGTGGGTTAGCCTAAAATTAGTTCCTGAATTGTCTAATACATTGAGTTAATTTCTTGAGTTGGGCGTTCATCATTAGGCTTATTTCACGTTTTAATTACTGGTTGTAATAAGTATATCAAATCTAATATAATTCTGGAAATCACATCATAACAGGCTGAATTGTTTTTGATAATTCATGTGGGCAAGCTTGGAAAAATTTCAGTAAATTTTTGGCATAAATATATCATTGATAGCTCACTGTTTTCATTGTCATATTGATGTTGTCATAAAGTTTTTCTTACTACTGCCCTAAAAACTAATTTCTGAAAATTAAGCACTCTGTCATGGAATTGTGATAAAATGCATATCTTTTGTTTCATAAACTGAGTATTTTTCGAGCACTTGATATTAATTTGTGAAGACACTTTTGTTCTCTTTGAGATATAATTGCATTTGAAAGAATCTCGAAGATTTGAAGTAAGCTTGTGGTCTAATTATGATATTTCTAAGAAGTTTATCTTTCAATCTTTGTCTAGTGAAGTAAACATTCATTTTGACAATTAAGGGCTTTGATATATAACTTTGAATCAGATCGTAGCATAAGCACTTTTCATCCTTGAATTTAACTTCATCTCATCTTCTAATCATCTCGTGCGTTTGCATATTAGGTTAGTTCTACATAACTAAAATTTACTTCCAAACATAAGCTTGGTTGATAGAGAGATAGGTATCCATCCATCTTTGCTTGAGAACCCTGACTTTAGTACTTAAAGCGGTGACCTTGTAGTCATCAGAGCCACAACTCTCTGCAGTGTCGGAAGCACCGAGTATGTTAGATTTTTAGGAGAGGTATAATTAATCACACCTTAGTGTGCTTCACCTTATCTTCTTTCTACCAATTACTACGAAATCATGCTCAATATAGAAAGGATGAAGGGTTAAAACTTAGATAGGCATTTAATTAAAATTAACCAAGATTCTTGCATCTCATATTAGCTTTAGGATATGCACTTCATATAAGATAGTCATTCATCCAAGCAGCAGTTGCAATTCAATTACTTGGTCCTAAATTTCCTAGCAAAATCGTTGACTCCATAAGGCACTGGTATCAATCGTTTAAAGTCTAATCAAATCCTATAAGTCTTGCTAAATATTAATCAAGTACTTTATTGTTTCACTGTGTCTCCCAAACTGGTTGGTTCCCAACTAGTTCTTCTTCATTCCATTTTTCCATAGGTTCTACCCCCCTTAGCCTGTTGTAGGGAGACAACTTAAATGGAGTAATTGGGGATCAGGGTGATAGCCCCCGATTTAAGCGTTGGCGCGCTGCCTAGACACTTTGTGCAACAACACAACCCACATTTCCTCCCAATCTGGAAGGGAAGGGTCTCCCTACCCAGTATGCTTTGGACAAACACCTCTCAGTCTTTTGAGACTACGTTCAGGGTTGTTCTCACCATCAATTCTGGATCCTGTTTGGGTGTGGTGCATGATTGTTCAGAGGTCTTTGTTTCAGCCTGATGTATACCCCAGGAAGTTTGTACACCCCTCCATGCGGGGGGTGCGGGGGGGACTTGTCCCCCCCGCAAAGGTTTAGGGCGGTCGATCCCACCCGGTTGGGGGTTCTAGGACCAGCGGTCCCCGGCAGGGGTTTCGGGGGCAGCGCCCCAAAAGCTAAAAAAGAATGTAATTGCCCTTGTAAAGTATAGTAATTTCTAGTCAATCTGGGCCATTCATTAGGCGGATGATCTACGGTAAAAAATTATGTTTAGTTTAGGGTTTTTTGCCCTAAAAGGCAACCCCCTCTCCTCTTTGATGAAAAGCATTGTATTTGAGGCTATGTAATAGATGTGTATTCTTTGAGCGAGAAACAGAGAGGTGAGACTGTGAGAGAAAACAGAGGATATTACAGCGGATCTGTTGTAGGTTATGTCTCTTCATTTTGCTGGATAATAGAAAGGAAGGGCTGGCTGTTCGGGGTGGATGTAGCCCAAATTGGGTGAACCACGTATATATGTGTCTCTCTTGTTTTATGCGTTTTCTATGTTTATATTTCTGCAATATTTTATGTGCCCATTGCTCCATAATATATATTTTTCTAACAACTGGTATCAAAGCGGAAGGTCTATTTGGCTGATAAACTCGTAGGAAAGAAGGGTTCCTCATTCGAGTGGGAGCAATGGCGGAAGATGGTAAGTTTAGGGTCGAGAAATTTAACGGCCAAAACTTCTCGTTGTGGAAGATGCAGATGGAAGATTATATGTATCATAAAGATCTGTACCTACCATTGGGCGGAAAAACAAAGATGTCGATGGGCATGACAGTTGAAGAATGGAACCTTCTTGATAGAAAAGCACTCGAAACAATACAGTTGTGCCTCGCTGTAATATTCCTAATTAGCCATGGCTAATTGGAATATTCGATTTTGCTTATTTTTGCCTTCTATAGTTATTTATGAATAAAAAGGTGGGGAAAGGGGGACATGACTCACCTTTAGAATAATAGTCACTTCCTAGTAGCACAACATTGTGACTTAAAGGGGAGCCAAGGGGGCCAAAGGGGGACGCAGAGATGGAGCCCATGCAGACACTTGGAGGGACTGCGCAGAAGGAAAGAAACACGTGGCAAGAGAGGAATTACGCTAGAGAAGGTGGCTGGCATTCAGTTATGAGCATTTGAGCTAGTCACTTCGACTTAGAGCACGCTGGCTGTTTAGCTAGTCTGTAGCACTATTTAGTGCATTGAGTGTCTCCATTTGGAGATCTCACCCTTAGCCCCGAGGGACTTCGAGTGCCTGCTTGGGCAAGGTATTTCCATTAGCACTTCAGTAGTAGTTTCATCAGCATTTTGGCAGGAGGATTGAGCACCTTGGAGGACTTCGCAGCATTGAGAGGGATGACGCAGTTCTTTCTGGCAGGAGTTTTGGATTGAGGGTTTGCAGTAGGATTTGTGCTGGGAGATTGAGCAAGGGATCGACCCTTGCATATTGGAGAGTTGGACAGAGGTTTCAAGTAGATTTCTGGAGGGTTTCATTCAATGGCAACGCAGAACATTGAGGGACTGCACAGAACCCCAAGGGGGTGATTTTCGGGGGTCAGCTATTCCAGGAAAACTTTCTGGGTTTTTCTGGGTTTCTTGAGTGGAGCCCGATTCCAGAGTTTCAACATTTTTCGAGGAGGGGAGCAGCCCCAAATCCTCATTTGATTTCCAATAACAGCAGTAGCACAATAGTTCTCCCGCAGCTTCCACGCAGTTCTAAGAGAAGCCATTCCTTTGCTATTCTGAGTGTATTTCTTCACTTGCCTTGTGCAAGTCGAGGTGCCATCTTTCTAATAACCTCCAGTACTCATTCTATTGCTCAGTATAATAAAATGGCTTAGCATTTCTCTCTGCATTTCTTGAGTATCTGCTTATATTGCACATTTATATTATTATATATTGCACCGCTGTCATTTTCATCATTTTGAGTTTCTCGGTTATTATATCATTTGTACATATTTGGTTGGAGTGTACTAGGGTTTTGGAGGATATCTCTGAAACGGGATATTACAGTGGTATCAGAGCATAGATCTAGCTCAACCTGTGGAGCTCGCAATCTATGACACCGAGGGAAAAACCCTACATCTGTTACAGAGGTAGGAGATATAGAGATACTGGGCGTAGGTTGGAGAACACCTACGGAGAGGGAGACTGTGTTCCGGTGGTGGACGCAGAACAGGAAGAGCCTGTGGTGGACGCAGAACAAAAGGAGCCTGGGGTGGACACAGAGCAGATGGTGGACGAGGATGGGAAGAGATTTGTGGATATGCTCCTCAAATCAATGTAGGATCTGTCGAGGTAGATTGAGGTGATGGGGCAGAGATTCACAGCAGTAGAGGCTAGACAACATGAGAGCCCACAGGTTTTTCAGGTTGGTGAGGGATCGGGTGCATCCCACCATTTGCCAGAGCAGCGTGATACTACTCAGTAGGTGGCCTCACATGCCCCTACATGCTCCACCATGCCCACTTTCTTAGGAGCAGACACGGGGGCCGGAGCCTAGTAGGAGGCAAAGCCCAATCATATGGGCGATTATTTTGCAGAGTACCAGGCCTATGGGCAGGAGTTCAGGGAGGCTCTCTCATTCAGAGACTTTGTTCAGCTCCAGCGGGATAGTAGACCCCGCGATCATCACAGAGGATACCCGCATTATCATGATGATGACACCCATCGTGCAGCTAGTAGATTCCACTTGCCTACATTTGATGGTTCATCAAACAGTTCAACAAAGTCTTGGGTGGAGAAGCTGGACATTATTTCCAGCTTAACCAGATGTCAGAGACAGAGGCCATCAAGGTGGCAACATTACATTTGGATGGTGAGGCTTAGGATTGGTGGTTTCATGAGATGGTTACACTCGGACACTCCACAGTGATAACATATGCCGAGTTCACCAGGAGATTGACGGAGCGATTTGATTAGAGGGATCCAGAGCAGCATTTTGTTGAGTTGACGAGGCTCAAACAGACGGTGAGCCTGGAAACCTACATTGCAGATTTCTTGAGGGTCTCAGTGATTGTGCCGGATCTATCCATGGCACGGAGGATCTATATGTATGTTGAGGGGTTAGCAGAGCCACTTCGGGATTTAGTCCAATCCACTAGACGAGTCCTTTTGCTTCTTCCGTGGTGTTGGTGAAGAAGAAGGACGACACATTGAGGATGTGCATTGACTACAGGGCCCTGAACAAGAAGACACTGAAGAATAGGTACCCCATAACCATGATCGACGAGTTGATGAATGAGTTGAGGGGAGCACGATTCTTCTCAAAGATTGATTTGAGATCTGGGTACCATCAAATTCGCTTGAGGGAGAGGATATTCCCAAGACCGCCTTCAGGTGTCACTATGGGCACTTTGAGTTCTTGGTGATGCCCTTTGGGCTAACCAACGCCCCCGCCACATTTCAGTCCTACATGAACCACATCTTCCGCAGTCACTTGAGGAAATTTGTGTTGGTATTATTTGATGACATTCTCATTTACAGCAGGACTTGGGAGGAGCATCTCCAACACATTGAGACAGTGTTGCGCATCTTGCAGGAGCAGCAGTTCTATGCCAAACTCTCCAAGTGTGAGTTTGAGTTTATGGAGATGTTGTATTTGGGGCACATCATAGGGGTGGACGGAGTGAGAGTCCACGAGGAGAAGATCAGGGCCATTAGAGAGTGGCTGGAGCCGAGGAACGTGATAGAACTCCGAGGATTCATTGGCATTTGTACTTACTACTGGAAGCTCGTCAAGAGTTTCTCACATCTTGCTGCACCCCTGACAGATTTGACAAGGAAGGGGGCTTTCAGTTGGATGGATACAGCGCAGCGAGCCTTTGACAGGCTCAAGGAGGTTATGAGCAGCTTCCCAGTGCTTGCATTTCCAGATTTCATGCAGCCATTTGTTTTGGAGTGTGACGCATAGGGAGAGGGGATCCACGCAATATTGATGTAGGGAGGTCACCCTATAGCCTATGAGAGCCGGAAGATCCTTTCGTACGAGAGGTTGTATTCTATATACGACAAGGAGATGCTGGCCATCATGCATGCATTGCCCAAGTTCCGACAGTATTTAGTAGGTAACAGGTTCAGGGTGAGGACTGATCACAACAGCCTCAGATTCTTTTTGGAGCAGAAGTAACTACAGGAGAGGTAGCAGAAGTGGATCGGCAAGATCCAAGCATATGACTTTGACGTTGAGTATGTCAAGGGTAAGAACAACGTGGTAGCAGATGCTCTTTCACGTAGACCAACCACGTTGTCTCTTATGAGCTTGGACACAGATTGGAGGGCTCGACTCTTAGTTGAGTACTCCAAGGATAGGTTTGCATGTGAAGTTTTAGATGGGCAGGTGGCAGATGGCGGGTACAGGGTGGTCGATGAGATCATCTACTACAAGGATCAGATCTTTTTGATTGAGGGGTCTCAGCTCAAGAAGAAGATACTCCAGGCATCACATGATTCACCATTGGTCGGCCATCAGGGGTTTACCAAAACCTACAGGGCCATCAGAGAGAGGTTCTCATGGAAGGGCCTCAAGGAGGGCGTACTCCAACATATTCGAGATTGCGACATTTGTCAGAGGAACAAGGGGGAGATGAGCCATCCCGCGAGTTTATTGCAGCCTCTTCCCATTCTGGAGGGGAATGGGAGAGTATTTCGATGGACTTCATCACAAGGTTTCCCATGGTACAAGGCAAGGATTGTATCTTTGTCGTCGTTGACCGACTGACGAAGTACGCACATTTCTTTGCCATATCCGCACACTACATAGTAGCACAGGTGGCCGAGTTGTTCTTCAGAGAGGTATTTAGGCTACATGGTCTTCCTAAGACCATCGTTAGTGATAGGGACAACCGTTTCATGGGCGGGTTTTGGCAGGGGCTTTTTTGGCTAGTGGGGATGGAGCTGACACCGAGTACCAATTATCACCCACAGACAGACGGACAGACAGAGATAGTTAACAAGTGGTTGGAGGGCTACTTGTGTAACTATGTCAGTGGGTGGCAGAGGGCATGGCTGCATCTAGGGGAGTACTGCTACAACACTACACATCACATGTCCATTGGTATGTCACCATTCTATGCTTTGTATGGGTATCATCCTTTATCTTTTGTTGACATGATGTTTGGTGATAGAAAGGCTCTGAGAGCCAAGATTTGGATCCAAGGGAGTCAGGATATCGTCCGAGCTCTCAAGGATAACATGGCTACAACGCAGAACCAGCAGAAGCTGTATGTTGATAGGGGTCGGGTGGAGAGATAGTTTGAGGTAGGGGACATGGTCTACCTACGATTATAGCCATACCGTTAGTCGTCACTGAAGCAGAAGGGGGCTGAGAAGCTCAAGCCCCGCTTTTATGGGCCATACAAGGTGATACGCAGGATTGGACAGGTTGCATATGAGTTGGAGCTGCCCCAAGGCAGCAAGATTCACAACGTTTTTCATGTATCATGCCTGAAGAAGGCATTGGGGCAGCAGGTGACAGTGACAGATGAGCTACAACCCATGGATGATGAGGGGCATTTGGTGTTGCAGCCAGAGGCTATTATTGATACCAGGGAGAGGCAGCTGCAGAGCAGGACAGTCCGTGAATTCTTAGTGAGGTGGAAGAATTTTCCGGATGAGGATGCCACTTGGGAGAGTGAGAAAATATTGTAGCATCCATCACTTCAGTTTCTTGAGGACAAGCAACATTTTGCGGGGGAGACTGTAATATTCCTAATTAGCCATGGCTAATTGGAATATTCGATTTTGCTAATTTTTGCCTTCTATAGTTATTTATGAATAAAAAGGTGGGAAAAGGGGGACATGACTCACCTTTAGAATAAAAGTCACTTCCTAGTAGCACAACGTTGTGACTTAAAGGGAAGCCAAGGGGGTCAAAGGGGGACACAGAGATGGAGCCCACGCAGACACTTGGAGGGACTACATAGAAGGAAAGAAACCCGTGGCAAGAGAGGAATTACGCTGGAGAAGGTGGGCCTTGGGATTGAGAGAGGCAAAGGCTATAAAGGAAAGGAGAGCTTCCTCATTTTGGCATTCAGCTATGAGCATTTGAGATAATCACTTCGAATTAGAGCACGCTGGCTATTTAGCGAGTCTGCAGCACTATTTAGTGCATTGAGTGTCTTCGTTCGGAGATCTCACCCTTAGCCCCTTGAGTGCCTCTTTGGGCAAGGTGCTTCTTGAGTGCCATTAGCATTTCAGCAGTAGTTTCATCAGCATTTTGGCAGGAGGATTGAGCACCTTGGAGGACTACGCAGCACTGAAAGGGATGACGCAATTCTTTCTAGCAGGAGTTTTGGATTGAGGGTTTGCAGTAGGATTTGTGCTGAGAGATTGAGTAGAGAATTAGCCCTTTCATATTGGAGAGTTTGGGCAGAGGTTTCGGGCAGATTTCTGGAGGGTTTCATTCAGTGGCAGCGTAAAGCATTGAGGGACTATGCAGAACCTTAAGAGGGTGATTTTCAAGGGTCGGCTATTCCAGGAAAGCTTTCTGGGTTTTTCTAGGTTTCTTGAGTAGAGCCCAATTCTAGAATTTCAGCATTTTCTGAGGAGGGGAACAACCCCAAATCCTCATTTGATTTCTAGCAGCACGACAATTCTCCAGCAGCTTCCACGCAGTTTTGAGAGAGGCCATTCCTTTACTATTCTTAGTGTATTTCTTCACTTGTCTTGTGCAAGTCGAGGTGCCATATTTATGATCACCTCCTGTACTCATTCTATTGCTCAGTATAATAAAATGGCTTAGAATTTCTCTCTGCATTTCTTGAGTATCTACTTATATTGCACGTTTATATTATTATATATTGCACCACTGTCATTTTTATCATTTTTAGTTTCCTGGTTATTATATCATTTGTACGTATTTGGTTGGAGTGTACTGGGGTTTTGGAGGATATCTCTAAAATGGGATATTACACTCGTAGTGTTGGTCACCTTCAACATTTCGAAGGAAACAACAACAGAGGGTTTGATTAAGGCATTGGAGAAACTATATGAAAAACCCTCGGCCTCAAACAAGGTATTTCGTACGAAATGGTTATTTAATATGAAGATGTCAAAAGGTGGATCTATTGTAGACCATTTAAATGATTTTAATACTGTTACAAGTCAGTTATGTTCTATAGAGGTAAACTTTGATGATGAAGTTAGAGCTCTATTATTCTTGTGCTCATTGCCAGAAGGTTGGAATGGTTTAGTAATGGCCATTAGTAACTCTGTTTCTGGATCTAGTACTTTAAAGTTTGATGATGTTGTCGGTGTTATCCTTAGCGAGGAAATGCGATGGAAAAGCTCTGGTGAGACATCGGGAAATGCTTTGAGTGCAGAGTCTAGCGTAAGAAAAATGGAAAGAGGAAAGAGCTCAGGATATCGTAGTAAATCAAGGAAAGGTAGATCCAAGTCCAGATCGGGGATAGTGTGCTGGAAATGCGGAAAGAAAGGGCACCTAAAGAAAGACTGTAGATCTCGGAAGGGAAAAGAAGGAGATTCACAGCAAGAAAACAATCATGAAGCAAATGTGACAGGTGAGGTGTTACAAGATGCTTTGATTCTTTCTTTCGAAAATATTACTGATTCCTGGGTGGTAGATTCAGGGGCCTCATTCCATGCCACACCTGATAAGAAATACTTTCATGACTATGTTCAAGGAGATTTTGGACAAGTTCGTTTGGGTGATGATAAACCCTGTAAAATTGTTGGAATGGGTAAGGTTCTTGTAAAACAGTAGAATGGAAACCAATGGCTACTAAAGGAGGTAAGGCATGTTCCAGATCTAAAGAAAAATTTGATTTCAACAGGGCAGTTAAGCAGTGAAGGTTGTGTGACAACTTTCACAGATAAAGCTTGGAAGGTTACCAAAGGAGCCTTGATAATAGCAAACGGCGAAAAGGTTGGTACATTGTATTTATGCAATGGTACTTCTAACTATATTAATGCTTTAACTTCAAAGGAGCAGATGCAGCATTATGGCATCATAGGCTTGGACACATGAGTGAAAAGGGGATGAAGATTCTTCACTCAAGGAATTTGTTGCTGGGTTTGAAGAATGTTGATTTGGACTTCTGTGAGAATTGCATTTATGGAAAACAGAAGAGAGTCAGATTTCTCAGAGTTGGGAAAGAAAACAAGAGTGAAAAGCTAGAGCTTGTGCATACAAATGTATGGGGACCTGCTCAAGTATCGTATCATCTCCCGGTGGCTCTCGTTATTATGTTACTTTTATTGATGATGCAACTAGAAAAACTTGGATTTATTGTATAAGAATAAATCTGATGTATTTGATACTTTTAAGAAATGGAAAGCTTTGGTTGAGATTGAGACAGGAAAGAAATTGAAGTGTCTTAGATCAGACAATGGAGGTGAATATTGCAGCAAAGAGTTTGATAGGTATTGTTCATAGCATGGAATTCGCAGAGAGAAAACAGTTCCAAGAACACCACAAGAAAATGGTGTGTCAGAAAGGATGAACAGAACAATCATAGAGCGTGCAAGGTGCATGAGATTGCATCCAGGATTGCCTTTACAATTTTGGGCAGATGTTGTAGATACTATTGTTTATCTAATAAACAGAGGGCCTTCAAGTTCCTTGGATGGTGGTGTTCCAGAGGAAGCATGGACAGGTAAAAAGGTAAACTACTCTTTTTTAAAGCCTTTTGGTTGTGAGGCCTTTGTCCTTATTAATAAAGAAAATAGAACAAAGCTTGAGGCAAAGTCAAAGAAATGTACCTTTATTGGATATGGTGTTAAGGATTTTGGTTATCGCTTATATGATTATGAAAATCACAAAATCATTAGGAGCAGAGATGTAATATTCAATTAAAAGGTCTTGTATAAGAATCAGTTGCAGGAAAAGAAACAGGAAAAAGAAAACAAGGGATACATAGTTCTTGATGAAATCATTGAAAAATTAAAGGTGCCTGAAGGGGTTTGCACAGAAGAAAGGTATTGATTTTAATGAAATATTTTCTCCTGTTGTTAAAATGACTTCAATCAGAACTATTTTAAGTCTAGTAGCAATTGAAGATTTGCATCTTGAGCAGTTAGATGTAAAAATAACCATTCTCCATGGGGATTTGGAGGAAGAGATATATATGCAGCAGCCACAAGGATATGAGGTAAAAGGGAAGGAGAAACTAGTGTGCAGGTTGAAGAAGAGCTTG
>APFE031080930.1:64475-94386 GCA_000404065.3 Pinus taeda | reverse complement strand
GGGTTTCAAAAATCCAAAGTGTTGTTGCACTTTCAACAACAGAAGCAAAGTATGTTGCTGCTACAGAGGCTAGTAAAGAAATGTTTTGGTTTAAAAGGTTTATGGGTGAATTGGGTAAGAAGAATGATATGGGCACATTATACAGTGATAGCCAAAGTGCCATTCATCTTGCAAAGAACTTAGCTTTTCATTCCAGGACTAAACACATACAACTCAAGTACCATTTCATACGATCAGCGTTGGAAGATGGAGAGTTGAAGCTGGAAAAGATACACACTAGCCAGAATCCTACAAATATGCTTACAAAAGTTGTAACCAAGGAGAAACTGAGAATATGCTCAGTTTCAGTTGGTCTTCAAGGATGACAATGAAGATGAGAAACAACTAGGTCCAAAGAGGAGTCATTGTCCAGCAAATGAAGCAGCGATGGAGTTACTACAATCATTCTCCAAGTGGGAGATTGTTTGGGTGTGGAGCATGATTGTTCAGAGGTCTTTGTTTTAGCTGGATGTATACCCCAGGAAGTTTGTACACCCCTCCATGCGAGGGGGGGGGTGCGGGGGGGACTTGTCCTCCCCGGGGGTTCTGGGGGGTCTGGGGGCAAGCGGTCCCCTGATGGGGGTTTCCGGGGCAGCGCCCCTGAAGCTAGAAACAGATGTAAAATTTCCTTGTAAAAGTACAGTAATTTCTAGTCTATCTGGGCTGTTCATTAGGCAGATGATCTAACTGTAGAAATTATGTTTAGTTTAGGGTTTTTTGCCCTAGAAGGCAACCCCTCTCTCTTTGTATGAGGGCATTGTATTTGAGGCTGTGTAATAGATGTGTATTCTTTGAGCGAGAAACATAGAGGTGAGACTGTGAGAGAAAACAGAGGATATTACAATGGATTTGTTGTAGGTTATGTCTCTTCATCTCTTCATTCTTCTGGATAATAGAAAGGAAGGACTGGCTGTTCGGGGTGGACGTAGCCCAAACTAGGTGAACCACGTATATCTGGGTCTCTTGTTTTATGTGTTTTTTGTATTTATATTTCTGCAATATTTTATGTGTCTTCACTGTGTCTCCCGAACTAGTTGGTTCCCAACTAGTTCTTCTTCATTCCATTTTTCCATAGGGACTACCCCCCTTAGCCTGTTGTAGGGAGACAACTTAAATGGAGATATTGGGGATCAGGGTGACAACCCCCAATCTGAGCGTTGTCGCGTTGCCTAGACACTTTGTGCAACAACACAACCCACTTTTCCTCCCAATTTGGAAGGGTCGCCCTACCCAGTATGCTTTGGACAAACACCTCCCAGTCTTCTGAGACTGCGTTCAGGGTTTTCTCACCATCAATTCTAGATTCGGCGTTGCCCCTACGGAAGTCAGCTGATCCCGGATCTCCTTCAATCGACCGAGGAATGGATCAATTTGTTCTTCCTTCAGCATCTGATATGATCGCAACTGATTTTCTAGTAGCATTTTCCTCTGCACGGAAGTATGTTGATACAACTTGGTCAAGGCCTCCCACATCTCCTGTGTCAAGTTCTTCTCAGCAATATGTGGCACTATATGATCCTTGACCCCGTCAAGGATGATACTCTTAGCCCTCGCCATTGCATCCTCGTACCTATTGTTATGAGTCGGATCAACTGGGATAGTTATCATCCTCAAGGCAAAGTGCTTGACACGATTCCTGTCTAGTACGGATAAGATTTTGGCCTTCCAGACTACAAATTTTGAGGCTCCGTCTAGTCTGTCCTGGTCTCTTACTCTGTGTAGTGCCATTTCATTGCTCCTCTACCTCGCTCCTGGAAGTTCTCGGTATGACTCCCTCTGAGCCTCGATTTCCCTCCTAGAAACCCTTCTGCCAATGTCGAGATGCCCCTCTCCAATCATCTGTGCAACTGCAACATTGATCTAGATTCCTTGGCTAGAAATCCACCTCGGTAGCAACTCCCTCTACCTTGGCCTTGTCCTGTTAGGTACTGTTTTGACTACAGTACCCCACCAACTTCACTCTGCAACTTACCCACAGCCTCCTAAACCCTAGCAAACTGAAGGTTATAGCTCCTAGGCTCTGTGCAATCCCGGCACCGGCAAATCAACCTCCTCAGCCAACTACATGAGCCTACCTTTGCCTCCCTCAGCCTTTGCGCTGCCTCTTCCTGGCTCAGTCTTGATGACAGAGGCACTGTGTCACCCCTTCCTTGCTGCTACTCTGATAGGAACAACTTCTGTCACTTGGGACAATTGTTTTTTGCTGTTGATAGTCTGTTCGGCTGATGTTCTCAGTTCTCCTGTGATCTGCAACCACCCTTTGATACCATGTTGGAATTTCTAAGTCTGACATGTTAGAAACCCTTCATGCACTTTATTGATTTACTCCTGCCTACTTGTTCTGTTAATTAACAAGTTATTTAGCATCTAAATACTAGAAATAAATACAAGTACATGCTCAACACATTACAGATCATCAACTGAAGGAAATAGAAATAAACACACAAGTGACACCGTTGTTTTTGGACTAATGTCTCGAAAAAACCCAATGCGGGAAAACAATGTAGCTATCTAAGGGTTTGATTTATTAATTAGTTTCAGAATACAATCTGGGTGCCAAATCCAGCTCACCCAACAGAGAAAAAACTTGGCAGTAGTACCTCTCTACTTAGAAGCAGATATTCCAGCTAAAACCCCGAACAAACACTCCGGCAGCTCCACAGCTCCAATCTACCCCATGAAACCCTAGCATCGGCCTCTAGGGACTGTGTCAACCTCTCTCTGGCCCAACATTAGCCTAGCGTCACTCTGGCTTGGCCTGCATCAACCTCTGGAGGCCCTGTGTCAGTCCCCTAGCCCTCTGCGTCAGTCCTTTGGCCCTCTGCGTCACCCACTCTGGACCTCTGAGACATTGCGCAACTCCTGACTGGCTTTGCGTGAACCCTTGGCTGCTTTTGCGTCCCTCTCTCTGGCTACTGCGCTGACCCTCCCAGTACTATCTCTACCTCTCTCCTTCTGTATTCACTACCCCTCAGCTGCAACTCTTATCACTCTCTCAACTTTCTCAGCAAACCCAGCCCCAGAAAGTTGAAATATCTCTTGGTGTATTCTCCAAGTAACCCTCAAGCCTCCTCTTATACTTTTCTAGTTGAAAAATCAATAGCCGAGATTAAGTCCCTAATCAACGGCTAAGCTTAGATCTGGCTTGATCCATGACTTTTGGATCATTCTAACATATTATAAAAAGAAATTTCAGCGTAAATCACGCTGAAATTTCTTCTTATAATTGTTATGGATCACAGAAGCCTCAATTCAACCATTCTAACACAGTTTTATATTAATTCACATTAATATTTTATTTTCCCTAAGTTTAGACTTAGGGACTCCATAAAAAATATTAATTATTTTAATATCTCTCAAACTGCTTAGAATCTTCCCAAACCCTTTTTGGGTATTGGAGATCTCATGTGCCTTAGCCTCTCCACCAATTTTCATGGCTAGAGCACATCCGATGCTATCCCAAATCAACAACCCTAGAGTTTGGCTTTGACTAAAACACCAGCCATTGATAATGAACGCTTCTTAATGATTGTCTGGATCACATCAAGTTGGAAGCTCCACTATCGGATGGTTGGAAACCCTAGTCCTAGGGTTTAGGTTCCCTGGACTAAGGGCATATCCTGCACTTGTCAAAGGTTATTTAAGTAGATAGTTATCAAATTTGTCCTAGAGATCCGCATCAATGGATTCTCTTCGTCAAGATTTTTCTGGTGGCATGTGGCACACCCTGAGAGGCTTCCCGGTTTGAGAGATTTTCTCATTTGAAGTTGAGGACCCTTGTTCATGGGCTAAAACACCAGAGGGTGACCATATGGTTCTTTCACCTTGGTCAAGTCAAAAGTTCATAGGATCGCTCACCATAGGTATTCCTATGGCAAAAGATCATATAAATATTAACCAATGATTAAGGATTAAAAGTTATAGGTCAAAAATAAAAGGAACTCTATTAATAACCAATAATTAAGGATTTAAGTTATGGATAAGAAGAACTTTATTAAGACACAAGGGTTTTGTCTTTAAGACATTAAATTCAAATTATGACAACAATTAAATTTAAATCCTAATATCCTTCTAAATAGGAAAGTCAAATTAAATACCAGCACTTTAATATCTTAGAAGCCCCTTCTCAGATTAAAAGAAATTAAATCAAGTTAAAAAAATCAAACCCAACAGCCCCTAATATTCCTCCAACAATTTTCTGTGGAAGCGCCTTCCTACTTACAAAAAGAATATATAAAAGGAGACCTTAAGAACTATCTTAAGTCATGTGCACAATAATAATCTTCTAAACAAAATCGAGCTCTGAAATAATACTCAGACCTGTGGAAATCATCGAATATCTGTGGCTAGGGTCAACGAAAGTCAGTTTATTACAGAACTTTGGCCCTCTTAGGGCTTCAACTCTTGGCCAGCAGAAGGTTTTCTCTTGAACAGCAAAGAGGTAAGTGTATGACATCTAATACACCTTCATACCTGTGGAAGGCTCAGACTTATATTTGAGCATCCTTTTGTTGATCTAGCCTTGGAAATTGCAAGGTATCTAGCTCTGCTGTTAAGGCATAAAAATTAAGGTCCTCTTTTGTGGTCTTTTTTTATTGAAAACATAACATCTATCACTAACCTTTGCGATCTATATCAACCTCAAAACAGTGCAGATCTGTCTATAAATCCTATGTGGATTTATACTGTGCCATAGTGAGACTATCATAAGGATTTAATCTCCTCTACACCAGCAGTGCTTCAACAATATTTATCATCATTTAAGATTTGAAAAACAAAAAAGGGTAATCCTTTACTCTTGGATGTACTAAGCTTGTAGAGCTTGAAGGCTATATCCTATATCTCTGCACACTCATGTATGTGACTATCAAATTTCCAGCTTTGTGCAAATCAAGAAGTGACCTTAACATATACAACAGTGAATGTAACCCTGTAGTAAGCATTTCACATGTCAACAGTAACATATGTTCCCTTGTCAATATGTGACATTGTCTCTCACCATAAGACAATGGCGGTAATCTCATTGTATTGTTGAACAACTTCAAGTATCAAAGTGCACTAAGGCAATCATTGATTTTGATTTTTGTTGTGTTTTGGACCTTAGTACTCACAAGTCATAATTGAATGTAATTTTCTCATAAGACTGTTTATATATACATATATACTTGATAGTGACTTGATCTTTGATTCAATCATATAGCTAACATTCTAACAAGTAATGACACTGAAATATTATGACAGTACCTACAGGCTACAATGACAAAATCTTCCATGAGATCTAGTATTACGTGACAAATTGTGGCAGTACTTTAATAGCTAAGCCTTGTTGACAAACCTTAAGTCCTATACTAGACAGTGTGAAACAGTCCTCCTAGGATCACTTTTTAGCACAAACAAGGTCCATATTGCAGCATTGCTTTTGGCTAAATGTTGGTCTTCCATTAGAGATTAAACTATACACAATCCTATTGTGAAGAGATGTTGAAGTGACATACCTTGTTGAATTCACATCTACACATATTTGACACCTCCTTGAAAGCAAACATATCTTGAGAATGGCAGTCTGTTAGGTAGAGTACAGAGTTTTTCATCATTAGCTACAGCATTCTTGACAAAGTGGTTTGTGACAATATTCTTGGATAAGTAGTAAATGATACAACATTGAATCTACAATAACATACGAGTGAGACATTTTCATTGACTTTACCTATGAACCTAATCTATAGACATAACTTATAGATTTGACCTATTGACTTGACACATAGGCATATAGACTCGACAGTGATTTGACACATAAAAATTGACATTGATACATTGCCAATGACCTTATATGTACAAGGTTCTCATTGTTTCATCTTCATATTGCAGCAGCTAGACAAGGATATTGATATGATGCTTTGACTTTGACTTGACATGAATAAATAGTGAAATAGGGACAACATTTTATGACAATAGTTTGGAAGGTGCTTCATCACTGGGTAGCCATAAGACGTACGTTGGTAGCCCTCCTTGGGCAGTGTTTGAGAGCATTGCAAGCAGGTAACAGGGATGACCTAAAGCAACTAGGATTGTGCCATCTTTGGATCTCAGTGCCCGATACTTGGAATAGCTTTAGCTAAGCAGAGTAGCATTATCTTCATTACAACTTTCTTTTATTGATTTAGAGCACATAGGGATCCAGTCTGAAAATTGTGAAACATGGTCTGTCAACTCTTCAGGGCGGCAGGTTGGTGCAGGGTAGGAGTCACCTTTAGGTTGGAACCTGAGAAGAATTTAGGGCGGCATGGTGGTGCTAGGGCAGGTCATAGCTTGCACAAGGCATTGGAGCTTCCTTTCAGTGGGGGCTGATAAATCACAGGGCATTGGAGCATCCTTTCGAAAAACAAAGTGTTGGAGCACTTGTTAGGCTGGGGTCTGACATCCAGGGTGTTGGGGCATCCTTCTGGTTGCAGCATGTTAATAAGGTGTAGAAGAGTCTTATAGGTTGGAGTTTGTAAATCAGGGGGTTGGAGTTGAAAACTTGATGTAATTATTTCTTTTTAAGGAAGAAGACAAATATTAAGAAACATTCGGTGGTCTTGACCCGGAGGGGGTTTTCCCCCTAAAATATCTGTGTCTACTATCTCTATCTTGTGCATTGTTCTATGGTGTTGTTTATTACTTTTGATCTCTGATACTGAATAATAATAATATTGTTGAAAATTAACTAATGCTATGAAAAAAATTAATGAAGTGCTTATTTCTAAGAAATACAAATTCACCCCCCTCTCAGTATTCAACAATACTGATGCAAACTAGGCATGTAATATAGTGGATCAAAAAAGCACTTAAGGGTGTTGCTTCAGCATGGGATCAAGAGTTATTTCTTGGTACAGTCTGAAGCAGAAGTCTGTGGCACTAATTTTTGCAGAGGCTAAGTATAAAGTAGCAAGCATGGCTGCATGCGAGGCGATATGGCTTCAGAAGCTGTTGGTAGCCTTGTTTGGTCAAACGATAGAGACGGTAATGATACACTAGGTTATCTGAGAATCTAGTGTTGCATAACAAGTCAAAGAATATATACATCAGGTACCACTTCATAGAGATTGTGTACAACGCGGGATTGTCCAACTATAATATATACCTACAGATGAGCAGGTAGCATACACACTGATGAAGGCATTGGGGAAGGTGAGATTCACATCATTCAGAGATAATTTTGGTGTTATGTGTTAGTTTTTGTAGCATTGGAGGTGTTCTAGTCTCGAAATCTTGTGAAAAGGATAAAACATAGGAGTTATCCATAACCCAGAAATCGTTTCTGGAAATTACACCTAGAAGTGTCCCAATTAGATTATTAACCTATTTTTAAATTGGTTAATTAATCAATATTAATTGAGAAAGGTGTAAATTATCTAGAAACTCACACGGATCAACTAAGAAATAATCTCGGCCATTGATTAAGATTTAATCTTGGTCGTTGGAGTCCCAACTAGAGATTATAAGAAGTCAATGGGTAGATGGAGAAACATACTTGTAAGACTTAAGATCGATTTCCTTGGGCAGTTCGATTTCTCTAGAGAGCAACGGAAGTTATCGAAAGAGTTCGAGCCAGAGAAGGAAAGCTAAGACAGAGATGGGCAGG
This sequence comes from Pinus taeda, assembly GCA_000404065.3. Taxonomy (NCBI): domain Eukaryota; kingdom Viridiplantae; phylum Streptophyta; class Pinopsida; order Pinales; family Pinaceae; genus Pinus; species Pinus taeda. The sequence goes on along the minus strand of APFE031080930.1, from coordinate 86,723 downwards.
GACAGTGAGTCTGGAGGAAGAGTTCCTAGTTCGAGAGAGTACATTGCAGAGAGGCAGAGATAGCCACAAAGAGGTTGCTCAGAAGCCTCTAAAAGGCAATTTGATCTACAAATTCAGGAAGTCGTTTCAATGTTCTGGAGGCAGAAAAATTCATAGACGCTGGGAGAAACACTTCCAAAGTTAGTGGCAGGCTGAAGAGGCAACTCAGTGTGAGATCCAAGTAGCACGAATTTGTGTATGCATAGAAGGTGACATAGGGAAAATCGTGGAAGGGTTTCAGAGGCCAGTTTCAATGCCAAATTGCTTGTGGGGTGAGGAAAATTCTTCACTAGATTTTTGCCAGCATTTTCTCTGTAGGATTGCCAGTTTTTGTTATCTAGTTGTACTTAGAATTTCTCACTGCTACTTAATAATAAAACCCTCAGCTGTTGCATCGGTTTTCCCACGTTGGGTCTTTCCAGGGACTTCAGTCCAAAAATAACTATCATATTTTTTGTGTATGTGCCAGTATTTCCTAAGTTTCCAATTTATATTCCGCAACATTTTTATTTGTGAACATTGTAGTGTGATTAATTCATTGTTGTCGTAGCAATAAACTGCTAATTAATTAACAATTAGAAGAATTAATTCCATTTGCTACAATAGAATTTCCACTGGTGAAATTTTCACATGGTATCATACCGATTTTTCATCCGGCAGGGAAGCTCAGAAGTAGAAGCAAAAATTTGTTCAAAGGGAGCAGATGGATGAATTTTTGGGGGCTACAGAGAGCATAAGCCAGATAGTACGATTTGCTTGAGCAAGTTCGATTTTTCAGTGCAGTCTGGCAAAAAAACTCGACTTGCCAGAATGAGTCATTCTAGGAAGCAGAGGGAGCAACAACCCAACATTTTTACCAGTTCCTTGTTTGGGTGTAGAAGGATTTTGTAGCAACATAATCAGCGTTAGGTGGAAGAGAAAGTGCACACACAGAGAGAATTTCTCTCAGAGGGTTTTTGGCCTAGAAATCTGATTTTTCCAGTTGCAGTCGGTAGTTGCTGCAACCAAAGTTTCTCACTCCAGAAGGGAGAGCAAGGTGCAGATTCGGCAGATGAGCAGAGGAAAAGGGAGATTTTCATTCAAATTCAGAGATGGCCACAACTGGGCTTAGAGATTAGGATAGGTTGGAGGAAGCCTCCAACTATGTCATCAAGAAGGCCAAGATGTCCTTCCTACTGGATGAATATGGCTTGAAGACCTATGCAGAAAATGTTGTGACAGTATCGTATGCAGATTAGTTGAAGGAGTATACGAAAGAGATGGCAAAGGCGAAGTAGATGATCTTGGATGGAGTCCAAGATCATATAGTCTCACATATAGTGGACAAAGGAACGACTAAGGACATGTGGAATGCTCTTACCCAACTATATCAAAATCCTTCTGAGAAGTTGAAGATGTTCCTGCAGGAGAAGCTAAGAAACATCAGGATGTAGAAGGCTAAAGGTACAAATCCCTTCCTCACTAGGATTCAGGAAATTCATGATCAACTTGCAGCAATTGGGGAAGCGCCTCAACCTACAAAACTTGTATGTTTGACACTAAACAATGTCTTAGAGGAGTGGCAAGCCTTTGTCCAAAGTATCATGAGCTGAGACACATTGCCTAGATGGGATAGGATGTGGTCAGACTTACAGCAGGAAGAAATGAGGCAAGCTCTAATAAAGAGCTCCATCAATGGAAGAAACAGTAAGGTTTTGAAGGGTGAGAAGGAAGAGGAGAATGTGGCTCTTGCATCAAAGGGTCCCAGTCAGGAACAAGGGGAGAAGAAGAAGAAGAATGACCTATCTAAGGTCAAGTGTTTCAGGTGTGGCAAGTTTGGCCACTAGAGTACTTAGTGTTCTCTTAGGAAGAAGGACAAGCAAGAGAAGCAGGAGCAGGCAGTGGCGTCCGCAGAGATAAACAAGTTGTCCTCCAAGCTGGAGGAAGACTTCTCCATGTTTGCATCTATACCTCCAAGAGTGAGGTGGGGTGATATGGACCTATAGTCCCAAAGCATCGCAAAGATTGTGCGGGGTCAATTGAGGTGTCTTCCTCAAGGATCATTACCTTGCTACAAGGGCCCATAGTATTCAGTAGCAAGATGGATTAGTGTCAAAGATATAGTCAGATTCCAGAGTGATAGTTGCAGATTAGTTGCAATCAGGTGTTGAGGAGCATAGATGCAAAACAGCAACAGAGCAAGTGGCTCAATGCAAAGTTAGCAACAACGCAGATTCCTTAGTGGACGGTGTAGCTGCTACTAGTATTTTGGATACTTCTCAGTTGCAGTAGTAGCAACAACAGTTGAGAGGGAGTTGCAGTGTAGATGTAGAGTTGGTAGTAGTTTAGTAGTGTCAGTAGCACAGATGCAGCATCAAAGTTGCACAGTGGTTGGTGGGTAGTGGCAGGAAGTCACGGTGTCGAGACATCAACTGCATGTACAGAGGGTGATGCAGAGACAGGGTGTAGGAATAGTTCATCGCGAAAACAACTTCCTCGCTAAAAGGGAGTGTTAGTTTTTGTAGCATCAGAGGTGTTCTAGTCTCGAAATTTGTGGAGAGTCTAAAACATAAGATTTCTCCATAACCCATAAATTGTTTCCAGAAATGCCACCTAGAAGTGTCTTAATTAGATTATTAACCTATTTTTAAATAGTTCCTAAGTCTAAAATTAGGAAAAATGGTTAATTGATCACTGTTAATTGAGAAAGGTGTGAATTATCTAGAAACTCACACATATCGATTAGGAAATAATATCAGCCATTGAGTAAGATTTAATCTTGGTCGTTGGAGTCCCAACTGGAGATTATAAGAAGAAGTTGATGGGTAGGTGGAGAAACACACTTTTGAGACTTGAGATCAATTTCCTTGGGTAGTTTGATTTCTCTAGAGAGTAACAACAGTTGTCAAAAGAGTTCGAACTAGAGAAGGAAAGCAAACAAAGAAAGGGGCAGGGACAGTGAGGTTGGAGGAAGATTTTCCACTTCCAGAGAGTACATTGCAGAGAGGCAGAGCTAGCCACAAAAAGGTTGTGTAAGGGTTGTGTAAAAGCCTCTAAGAGGCAGTTCAATATGGAAATTCGGGAAGTCGTCTCAGAGTTCTAGATGCAAAAAAATTTCATAGAAGCCAGGAGAAACATTTCCAGAGTCAGTGGCAGGCTGAAGAGGCAACTAAGTGTGAGATCCAAGCAACATGAATTTGTGCTTATGTAGACCCTGTGTAGAAGGTGACGCAGGGAAAATCGTGGAAGGGTTTCAGAGGTCAATCTTCAATGCCAGGTTGCTTGTGGGGTGAGGAAAATTCCTCACTAGATTTTTTCCACTATTTTCTTTGTAGTATTGCCAATTTTCGACATCCAGTTGTACTCATAATTTCTCATTGTTGCTTAATAATAAAATCCTCAATTGTTGCACTGGTTTTTCCAAGTTAGGCTTTTCCGAGGACTTTAGTCCAATAATAACTGTTTCATATTTTTTTGTGTGTATTTTCCATTATTTTCTTAGTTTCCAGTTTATATTTTGCAGCATTTTTATTTGTGAAGATTGCAATGTGATTAATTCATTGTTTCCACAACAATAAAATACTAAATTAATTAACAGTTAGAAGAATTAATTCCATTTGCTGCAATAGAATTTCTAATGATGAAATTTTCACATTATGCAGAACACCTTCCTTGCTTGGACAAGATTTCTAGTCTCAGATGGTGTCCATGAGGCTAAGGAACAAAGTGGATTATCTTTCTCCAATACCCAGAAAACGTTTCTAAGGAAAAATACCTGAAATGGAATTTATTAGCTAGTTTATTAATTTTCATAAGTCTAACTTAGGGAAATAGATTAATTAATCGGGATTAATTGAGGTAAATTGATTTTCCTCTAGTGACTTCTAGAAAAGTCATGTGTTGGGGTCAAGATGATCTTAGCCATCAATTAAGATTAGATCATGACTCTTGGTTGCTTAAAGAGTGGTTATAAATGGAAATCGATGGGCATTTAGAGAACACATCAAAGACACAGATTTGCAATGATAGTAAGGGTGTAGTAATAGCATGAAGGACACCAAGCAGTGAGGAATCAATAGTGGTTGAGTAGAAAATTTCTAAAGAAAATCGCTTCATCAGTTTCTTATAGTTTTTGAGATCGAGAGGGAGAAAATTGCCAGCTTGATCTTTCTGTAGGAGGCCGAGATTTTTCTGGTGCGCAAGGGTTTCTGGAGGTGGAGTTTGTATTTGCACGTCTAAGAGAAAGAGGTAGTTTATGAGTACGGTTTCTTCCAAGTAAGATCGAGAGCTCAAGTCAAGTTGATTTTCTGGAGGAGGCTGAGTTTTCTAGAGGCTTGTTACCCACCACTTCGTGGGTGATATCCCCAAGAGAAATTTTTCTCCATTATGAACCTTAGTCAGCAGCCAATAGCCCCTGGAAACCTCCTACTAGCTCGTTGTGCCGTTTCTCTGCCACCTGAGCCATCATTGTGGTCCCTCACCCACCTATATTGTTCATATGTTTGAAGTTGAGCCTCCCAAGTCTAAAGGTATTTCATGTAATTGGTAATTGAGTATTGGGTTTACTTATCATGGATACTTCTAGGTATGGATTGACGGAGGGGTTTGGCAGAAAAGGTGGGCTTATTTTGTGCTCTTGACACCTTGATCTCTTTTGGATGTTACCCTTGGATCTTAGTCCCATGGGATCTCCTTTATTGACCATTTGGTTCTTGGGTGGTATTGCTTGGGAAACCCCAACTTTGGGTGTGTAGTCCCACTCCTTTATCCACACATATTACCCCCTTTCCACTCACTACACCCCCATTCATCATTTCTCCCACCTAGGTCCACATTTCCATTCTGGGTCCACATAGGGCCAATCTCCCTATCCCCTTTCCCCCACCTTGGATCAAGCCTGGAATGATTCCCTAGAGGTTGAAGCAGCTAAAAGAAAAAAAAAATCATAATTGGCCACATTTAATAGGAAATTGTACCACAAAATGGAAAATATGGTCTGGACAAAAATAATTAGCACGTGGGAAAAAGCTAATGCATGAGCTCTACCCCAATCCATAGTCATCACCCTAGTTCCATAGGCCCTAGATGAGCCTCCTTTATCATTCAGGAACCTATGATTATCCCAACCCCTGGATGGCAACGAATCGCCCTACCTAAAAGGCGGTAATCACTACTATATTTTACACATCATGCTCTTGTCCTTTGAGCCCTGAGTAGTTAAATAAAAAAATTTCATAAAAGGAAAAAGGAATATAAAGAAAGGTGTAAAAATCAAGGTCGGGGCACCTCATGTACCACAATTTCTCCCTCCTACACATTACATACCCTAGTGTGGGCTTCCCCTTATCTAGCTACCCCTATGCCCCAAAATGTGGCCCAGGGTTGCTCCTCTCATTCCCTACTCCATTCCACCTATTTATCACTTTCCACCCCCATTAGAGGGATGTACCTTGGACATACTATCTCCTTTAAGGGCTTAAACCACCTAATAATTTACTTTGTTAACCCCCTTTGGAGCTTGGAGACACTAACCCATGCCAAAGCCCATTATGGAAGGGCATGCCATTATGAAGTGCCCACTTTGTTATCCATGGTTTGTAAACTCTTTTACCTGATTATTTTAATGAATGATTGTACTAGAAGCTGAGGGGACACATTGGATCTTATGCAAGATTACAGGTGGTTTCCATTTGGGTTTGGTCTCCCTATACGGGATCCTAACCCCCAAAGGTCTACATTGGCACATATAGGGTGTGCATAGAGATCCATTGGCCTCTACAGCAATAGAAAACACTCCACAAATCTTCATCAATGCTTAGAGACTACTAGCGATCCACTTTTGGGATGATGGTGATATGATTGGTACATTCTGCCCAGCAAGCCCCCACAAGAGCCCCACACTCTTGGCAGGTGTCCCAGTACTTTCACGATGTCATGGTAGCATTCATTCCACCACTCGGACCCTTACAGAGGATCTACAGGCATCTCTGATTCATATGGAGATTCATGGGGTCATTTATGTGCCCTCAGACCCACTAGGAGCCCCACAGGTCTACTACTTGAAGAACAAGGGGCCATCCCCTTGTCTATCATATTCTGAGGAACTTATTCCTCAGTATGGCACTTTAGGACATTATTAGGCCTTTGGATGGCCCCACGACATGTACATATTGTTATTTGGCCCTTTGTGAGGGTTATTTTTACAATTGTGAGCTAGTTTGGTGGGCTTGTCGCCAATAGGGGTTTTATTTGCACATTATTTTATCATTAGGGGCTAATGTAGGCCCATAGGCTAATTCAAACTCCATAGGAGGCTATATATTGATGTTAGATACATTCATTTGGATCATCACTTGACTTGGGATCTCTCTAATCATATAGAACTTAGCATTTTTTCCTTGGAGGATAATTTTTGGAGATGGATGAATTTTGACGTATGGATTTGGGCTATTTTTCGCGTCTTGGAGCTTTGTCTTGCAAACGAAATGTTGGTTGGATATATTCTATAACGTTGTCTGTAAATTTTGACGTCGTTATTCTTGTTGTTGCATACTACTAAAATTAGGGCTAGTTGTTGCATAATTGAAATGTGGAATTAAGCATGTTTTAGCTAATTTAATGTATGGGCCAATGTTATATGAATGAAATGTCCTAGAGATTATTTGTCTCGATAAACTTGCATCATTTTATTTGAAGTATAAATTCTTGAAGGTCGCTTTTCTTTTATTTCTCTCAACATTGGATGAAGCTAACTTGTTGGGCCTCCTTGATTAAGAAACCAAGTTCTTACTCATCATCATCCTTGACTCCATATCCCCGAGTGAATCAGGCACTAATACCTCAAAAAGGGTAATCATTTTAATCCGCTTTTTACCCCTTTCCCCTTTTCCATAGATCTAGCCCCATTAGGTCACCTAGGGCATCAATTTCCTGGGAGTTGACCAAAGGAAAAATTTTGATCTCCTACAGGCTACTGCACTGTTGGGTCCCCTCCATCTCCTCCAAATATGAGGAAATTCTAATGGTGGAATCTCCAAGAATCCCAAGCCCTAGCCCTATGATTGAATTTTTCCTAGGCATCCCCAAGGATAGACCTCAACAGGATCTATTCAGCCTTTTGAAGTAAATATTCTTGTTTGGTCCTTTCCTTTCACCTTGTCCAAGGTAGGAACATCATTGGTTGCTACATTCCATCCCCAAACCTGGACTGGGTCCACTTGGCCCCGTGTGGTCCCCACTTCTCAGTAAAGATTATTTTTCAAGGACCATTTGAGAATCCAAGTTTCCCAAGGATTATAGGTATTGAAAACCTCGTCTATAAGCCTATTCCTTCTCCCTCAACCCTCCAATCCTCACCTCTTACTCTTGGAGGACAAAGTCCCTTGCTTAAAGAGAAAGCAAGTTCAATTCTTCGCTCCATCCTTGGGAAAGGGTTTCCAGGGTCACTTTCCACTTATCCATTGACATATACTTTACAAGTGATCCCTACACTACCGAGACTCCTCCCATCGATAAAAGTCTATAAAGAGAAGGGAGACTTAGTTGTGGTGACAGTGGGCTAAGGCTCCACCGTTTCCCTTAAACTAGTAGTTGCCCTCTGAGGAACTCCTTTTAGGTCCCCTACTTGTTTGAGTGGTAACAAGTCCATACACAGTTGCAGAGGGAGGCCAAATAATCTCAGGAAGGTAGATTTATCTTGAAAAGGGAGGTTGAGTTCCTTCCAAGTAGTTTTATGTGCTAGTAGTTGGAGCAAAATAAATATGAAGCTTCGCTAGTTTACGACAAGCAGTTGTAAAATTTCAATCACATATTTTGCTGAAGAATACTAAAAATCCTCATCTCTTACACTAGTTTTCCCTTCGAGGTTTTTTCAAGGACATTTCTTCGAAAATATCGGTGTTCATTTTATGTGTGTCTATCCAATATGTTGAATTTCCACAACCTTGGGTCTAGGTTAGAGTCTTAAAATCATTGACGTTACCAAACCAAGAATCTCAATGATACTACTTTGCACAACAGAATATAAACAACAGTAAATCACATATGCATATAATATGGACAACTTTTTAATTTTCAACCCAACTTTGTTATATTAAACAACATATAATATAACAGTCTAGGGTTGTCGTACCAAGGATAATGGCCCTCATACATACAAAAGTACAAGATCCAAATTGGGGCTTGGTGTCAGTACATCGACAACCAATCTACCCTCAACAAGATACTCTGACCATCTGTAGTTGACTCTCTCAACTCCCCTCGGTCATACCCTATACTTGCTCAGTTCTTCGACTCCCGATTTGCAGCTTCTGCCTCTATCAATGCTCCAAGTCCATTTGGCCACTGAATCTCAGCTATCCAATTTTCTCACTAGTTGATCATTCCTCCATCAATGCATCAACACATTGAGACTCCTTCGAGTTGATCACAGCTCCACTTGTGAACAACTCTCGATCTGCCCACTACTACTCCTCAGCTACCCAAGGACTTCATCCCACTATGGTCTTCTTGTGCTGCTCCGATGAAGACCAACATAGGGCACGGAGGGCTACCACCTATCATTGTAAGATGTCCATCTCCCACAATGAACATGGGCTAGTAGGACTGCCCATCATTTGTTGTAGAAGTCCTTCTCAAAACACAAGCCTAGGACTCCACAAACTGCTCCTGGTTGATCAAACCCTTGAGCTCAACAACTGCCTCTCTCAAAACTACCTTTGTCGATCAAAGTGTTGCTCACCGAACTCCAAATTGGACACTATCACGTTGTCCTCTAGCATACCATAAGTGCCCAATCCACATTCACACTTGGTCCACTTTTACACTACCCTCTAACAATCCACGAGTGACCAAGTCCACGTTGTAGCATCTGCACCTAGTTAGGGCATCCTCACGCCTATGAGGACCTTACACACAGCTGCTAACAGACTTCACTAATCCACCCTTTAATTCTTCACTAATCCCTAAAAATAGAAAAAAATATATAAAAGCGAAAATATAGAAAAATCAAATCATCAAAAATAAAAAGTGAACCAGCGAATCTCTTCAATTTTATGTCTATATAGGATTTCACTGATTAAATTTTGATTCTAGACTCATTTAGTTTTTTGTAGCATCAGAAGTGCTCTAGCCTTGAAAATTGGTGGAGAGGCTAAGGCACATGAGTTCTAAAGAACCCATAAACCGTTTGGTGAAATTCTACCCAGGTTGTATTTTATTAAAATAATTAATATTTTAAATGGAGTTCTAAGTCTAAACTTAGGGAAATTAAAATATTAATGGGTATTAATCAAAATATGGGTGAGAATGATCTAGAAGGCGAATCAAATCATGTATTAATATTAGCCATTAATTAGAGACTTAATCTCGGTCGTTGAAGACTCAACAAGAAAAGTATAAAATGGAGGCTTGGGGTTCATATGGAAATACACACAGAAAGATTGAGGAAATCAATTTTCTGAGGTGAGAAGTTCTCAGGAGGAAAATCGACTAGGGAGATCTTGCAACTGAGGGGTAGAGAGAATCCGAGAGAAGGACTTTCTAGAAAATACAGAATAGAGAGGCATAGAGCTTGTAGAGAGGCAGCGCAGTAGCCAGGAGAGATGATGCAGAAAAGTTGCCTGTCACACAAAATCCAGAACTACCGGAACTGCTGAAACAGCCAGGAGAGATGACGCAGAGGGTAGAGAAGGTGACACACAGCTAGCGCAGAAATAGCCAGTCTTGTGTGGATTAGCCGAAATTCTGCTGAGTAAGTGAGGTAAAACTCACTTAGATTTTCCCCTAGTGTTTTCTCTGTAAAGGATTGCTAGCTAAGCATCCTAGATTTGTATTCAAAGATTTCTCCTGCATAATAATAAACCCTCAGAACTGTTGCACTAGTTTTCCTGCATTGGGTTTTTCCAAGGACTATTCTGTCCAAAAATAAGTGTGTCCTATGTATCTTGTTATTTGCTCTGTTTTATGTTTCATGAGATCAAATATTAAATTAGTGTAGGTTGCAAAAGTAATTTGCTTTAGTATTCAGAAGAATAACTTGATGAATGTAATTTAAAATCAAGTAGGTGAAGTAGATTCAGATTTGTTTCACTAGGGGTTCCTTCGAGTATAGAAATTTTCACATTTCTCATATTTATTGCTGACCTAACATGTGTGAGGGTTTTTAAGGTGATTTTAGAAATCCAATTTTGTCTTCAAGAGTGATAGCTCAAAAATTGGTCAAGTCCCTAGCCTTGGAATTTGTGAAAAGTTGCTTCTCACCCTTCTAAATCCAAGCAGAATTTTAAAGTTTTTTAACTAAATATTACTCACCTTTGGAGTGTTTTCAATTGTCCTAACCATTGCAACTGGTTTCATACTAATTGGGACACTTTCATTTTTCAACCCCTAGGGATTGGACCCCCAAAACTAAATAACAATTTCCAGATTTGAATTACATCTTGAATACTCAGTGCTTTATAGTGCTAGTACATTTATTTCATTTAAATTTCATTAGAATATCATCTCCAATTCATATTCATAAGTTTCTATAGCATTTTTAGGCTTGTGGGAGGTCCCATAGTGGGCTTTTGCTTGTTGGTTTTTGCAAAATTGCATGTTTGTAGGTATATAGAAACAAGGTAAATCATCATTTCCATCTGCAAACCAAAGGTAAATTTCAAGGTTTGAACCCCAACATTATTAAGGACCTCTGTAATCAATTTTGATTTTTTTCTCAAGGTTATTTCATTCATAAATTTAGTATTTTCATTGTTGGTCTGCATTTTTTGCAATAAAATATCATACATCAGATCAGATCTATTTTTTATATTTAAATCCTAGCCTTCATCACTTAAGTGTTTGTAGGCATTGTTCATCCTAATACGTTTGGTGACACTTATGTAGTTTGGGATACCCATTGTGACATTCTAGGAGTTGGTGAAGAGTGAGAGGAGATTGTGCTGAGGTTGATAGTGGGTGCATCTCCTATGTGGTTGCTATTTCAAATCTTGGCCATGCCTTTAAAATATTGCTAATATGGGTGGTAATAGGCCTCTAGGGGAGGGGTTTAAAAGATTTTAAATTCCCCTCCACTATAAAGAATTAGAGAACCTTCACCTGAGATATGGAAGGGTTAATGGAAACTCCTTAGGAAAGTTACAAAAATGTGCCATGATATTTAAAGTGAGTAAAAATTCTACCATAGAGAAGAAGGAGAAAGTGGTGTTGCAACTCAATTTTAGAGAAAAATCAAGAAAAACTAAGAGAAAGAGGGGAATGAGAAAGGAGAACACTATTAGATCCATTAGGGTTTTACTCTTCATTAACTGCCTGATGTTATAGATTAATTATGGTTTAGAACATGTAGATAACAAAAAAATTAAAGAAGGAAACCAAACTATCATGCAATTATCTTATAAGTCTCCTTCGATGAGATAACTAACCTAAGTACTAGAAATGAAAGAGAGGAGAACCAAAACAATCAAGAACTTGTGGCCCCACCATTCCCCCCCCCCCCATTGTAGAGCATTGGGACTTAAGCAACTTCCACATAATATTGTGCCTATTGATGATCCTCCAAATGCAGAAATGTTGAGCTTGAAATCTTGTGCATTGGAATTTTATGCCTAGATGGATCCACAATGCCCCCACGTTGGCCTTGACCTTGTTTGATGGATGGTACCTTGTTACGAAGCCCAGGTGGGGATGGTTATCACTGAGATGACTTGGGAACACTAGCATATCCCTCCTTGTTTCCAAATAATTCCTCAGGATGTGCCATGTCACTCCCACATGCTTGCAAAGAGTGACGACATGATTCTCTTGCATGACATCATGGTGGTGGAGGCACCATTTGGAGATGTACGCATCCACTTTAGGACTTTCTTGGAGTGAGGAGCACTCTTGGACCCCTTTCTCAGTTCCTTTATTCCTTATTGCTTATCCTATAGGATGACATCATGGTGGAGAATCCTTTTCTCCCACACCTGTAGGTTATTTTTAGAGCTATTTCAAGGTCAGTGTGTGACCCTTAACCTAGTTGAATGATCAAGTAAACATTTTTAGGGGTTTTTCTTTTTAGATTAAAGTAACAAGGCTTAGTTTCCCTTATAAATAGAGGGGAGTGTTGTCGCACAGATTGTCATGACAACGCTCAGACCGGGGGCTGTCACCTTGATCCTCGATCTCTCCGTTTAAGCTTGTCTCCCACGGCTAAGGGGGGTAGACCCTATGGGAAAATGAATGACCAACTGAGGACCAGTTGGGTTGGGAGACACGAGGGAAAACAAACACTTAATTGATTTAGAAGTTAATGGACCAGTGCCTTATGGAGTTAATGATTAAATGATTAGATGTTGCAGAAATATATACCATGTAAAACAAACATTTATCATCAAATAACCCAAGAAATGCAAGATATCCAGTAAATTCACAATGCTTTAACGATGATCCAACAATTAAACTTAAAGAAAAATTAAATGCTTTAAAAGATCACAAAATTTAAATGCTGATCAGTTGCCACTTTCACATAGCTAACCTTAACTAAACCTTTAAGTGCATTTAGCCATAGAGAAATGGAACATAAACACTGCAAAATTCACCAAAATGAAATTTTCGAGTTTTTTGTTAAGCCTTCTCAAAATATCTTTTTTTCTTTTAATTATTTTTCATTTTTATTTTTAATTTTTATTTTTTATTATTGATCCTCGAACTTAGCCTTTGGAAAAAAATTCCCTAGGACCTAGGATTTAGGACCTAAGAGGGGATTAAAACATTTCCTAACCCTCAAGACACTTTACATCATGATTTTTTACAATTTTACATCTCAAGGGGGGAAAAGCCCTTTGACATAGACCCTCATAGACCACCTAGTTCTGCGACCAAACATAATCTAGCAGATTAACACACTAGGATTCTCCTAAGACTCTAATGACAAAATTCATTCTGGCTTTGGCGTCAAGTTGAAGGAAAACTCTGCCAATCATGGATCGGTGAGACAAAAAACCTTCCGGAACGTAGATTATCACTAGAAAATTAGGTCCACCTAGGCAATTTACATATATGACTCAACTCTTCTAAGATTATTTACAATTAAACATGCAGACTGGGTTTACAACTTAATATGATCAAGTGGATGATGACTGTCGAATGGCATGAACACGTCGATCAAGCGTTATCCCCTAATGACAAAGAAAAGGGGGTGTACTGCTTATGGGTAGTTGACACGTAGTGGTCAACATCTGGCTCTACTTGGGGACACGTTGCTGCACTGTAGGAATGTGAGAATCCAGAATCTGCACCCACGCAACATCACAACGAAATAAGTAGCGTCCATTCAAAAATCATCATATAACATTTAAGCACATGAAAGATAGAAGCTCTTCATTTATTAACAAGGAAAGTAAATCTAATCCTAAAACAGAAAAACGCTGAAATAACAAGGAGTAGGGTTAGAAATACAATACAAAGGATTCCCTATGACATCAGATATCATCTTTGAAGAACAACTTGAGCATTTGGCCATTCGCAGGTAGATCAAGTGGTTCACCATCCAATCTGCTCAAGTGGAATGAGTTTGGTCCAGCTATATCTCGAATGATGTACGGTCCCAGGCACAAACTGTCAAACTTCTTATGTTTTCCTGGTTTTTCATTCTTGCGGTCCCAAAGTAGTACCATATCTCCCACCTGCAAAGATCTAGATCGAGAAAATTTATCAAAGCTTTTCTTAATGTTAGACTGATTTTTACATATAGCATCAAATGTTGTCCTACAAGCTTCGTCTAACTCCACAATCTGATCTATTTTATTCTGAACAACATCTTTATTAGTAGAAAATTTCTGAAGGAGCTGATAAGCTGGCAACTTAAGGTGCACAGGTAAGGTTACATCCAAGCCATAAACTAATTCAAAGGGAGATTTACCAGTAGCTTTCTTCTTAGTGATTCTATCTGCCCATAAAGCGTACCTGATTTTGCTATCCCATGATCTCTTATTATCTCCCACTATCTTCTTGATAATGGTTATGAGATTCTTGTTACTTGATTCAGCCAAACCATTACCCTGAGGATAGTAATTTGACGAATGAGATAAGACAATGCCATACTTGAAACAAAAAGATGAAAACTCTGAGGAACTAAAAGCTTTGGCATTGTCAGTAGTGATCTTAGCAGGGACACCAAATCTAGTAATGATGTTGTTTTCAATGAAATCCATAATAACCCTTTCAGTGGCATTCTTAGCAGGAATGGCCTCAACCCATTTAGTGAAATAATCTGTAGCAGTCAAAATCCATGAGTAGCCATTGCTAGAATTTTCATGGAACTTCCCTGTGAAGTCTAGATCCCAATGCTAAAAAGGTGCCTCTACAATGACAGGTTGTAGGGGTAGGGCAGCAAGCTTTTGTTTCCCAGTGAATAGTTGACAGGCTTGACAAGTTCTAACAAACTTATGCACATCAGAAAAATTTCAGGCCAATAATAACCAGCTCTCAGGATCTTGTGGGCAGTAGTTCTAGCAGCATAATGACCACCACAAAATCCTGAATGAAACTCAGAGATTAATTTCATGGACTCAACGTCATCAACACACCTAAGCACTATGCCTTCAGGGTTTCTCCACCCAAGGCCATCCTTCATAAGGCATTACTTAGTGGCTTTTAATCTAAGAGCCCTTCTCTTATGAGCAACTAAATGGTTAGGACATGCAAGATTCATCAAGCAATAAACTATGTCCTTGTACCACTCATGCTCTCCTAATCTTTGCAATTCAGGCAAAGATAGATCGTTAATACAAAACAAACCAAGAGTCTTTTCATTACTTTCAGTCAACATGTGAGCCAAACCTTGGCCTTTGACTAGCTTGGTGGCTCTGTTTTCTAATACAAGTTCTTGTATTTTAGTAACCCACCTAGCACGAGTCCCTAAGCAATCGATTTGAGTTAATATATCTTTAACAGCAGAATGTGGGATGAAAGTAATGATTTTAGAATAACCCACATAAGTTTTGAAGTGCTTAAGAGACTTGACTAGGGCATAAGCCTGCTTTTCCATGGTATTGTACTTCAATTCAGAATTTTGAAGTGCTCTACTCATGAAAGCAATAGGCTGCTCGTGACCATCTTTATTCTTTTGAAGCAGGACACCAGCAATGGTATCTTCGGAAGCGAAAGAAAAAATAATGAAATCCTTGGAGTAATCGGGACTAACTAGGACAGGAGCTCTTGCAATAGCACATTTGATTTCTTGGAAAGCCCTTTTGTTGTCTTCTTCCCAAACAGATTTTGCATCTTCTTTAGAAGACTTTGAATAGGCTTAGCTATTTTTGCGTAATTTGGAATAAACCTTCTAATAAAATTTGTCTTTCCAAGGAAAGACTGAAGGGATCTAAGATTATGAGGGAGAGGAATCTTTTGGATTGCTTCAATTCTTTCAGGATCAATCTTGATTCCATCTTTAGAGATGATATGGCCCAGTAATTTCCCTTCAATTACTCCAAAAACAGACTTAGCTGGATTCAAAGAAATCCCGTATTCTCTACACCTATCGAAAATCTACCTAAGATGATTTACATGACTGATACCATCTTTAGAAAATACAGTAAGATCGTCTTCATAAATCTCAATAAATTTCCCGATTAATCCCTTGAAGGCATAATCCAAAGCCCTTTGGAATGTAGCCCCAGCTTTTGTTAATCCAAATGGCATTCTGATGTATTCGAATGTACCCCATGGCGTGGTGAATGTGGTTTTATGACGATCTTCCTTTTTAACCCATACCTGATTGTACCAAGAAAAACCATCTAGTAACAACATCATTCCAGAACCAGTTACTCTTTGCAATAAAGTTTCCATGTTTGGCAAAGGGTAATTATCCTTCTTGCATGCTAGATTAAGGTTTCGGAAATCGACAGAAAGACTTATTGTACCGTTATTTTTCCTAACAATCACCAGATTTGAACACCATGTCGAATGCCTGGTTTGAGCCATAATTCCCACTGCAAGCATTTTCGCAAGCTCTTTCTGAACTAAAAGGGCTAATTTAGGATTAATTTGCCTAAGTTTCTGGCAAAAGGGTTTAGCATTTTCATCTTTTAAGGGGATAGTATGTTCCATGACATCTTCCCTATAGCCCTTTAATTCATCATAAAGAAAAGCTAAAACATCTCGATATTCGCGAAGTAAATTAGTTAACTTTTTCCTTTCCTCCACACTAGCACCTCTACCGATTTTAACAATTTTTGGGTTTTCAGAGGTACCAATGTTTATCTCAAGATATTCGCCTGGGTCCATCTTATTTTCTTCTCTTAACTTCGTGGCATCATGCCAGTCAAAATGTTGCTCTAAGGCAACCACATTCCTAGGAGTAGGATTTATGATATGCTCATGATTTAAAGATCCATCCTCCTCAGGATTTATCCGGAAATCCTCAAACTCATCCAAACTATTAAGAAAACGAATGACTTGCTTCTCATCATTGAAGACCTGGCAATGCTCTGAGTTATCTGGAACAGATGGTCTAAATATTACTTCCATTTTGATCTTATCTTTAATTAGCTCATCAGATAACTGGAAAGTAGTAGCAGCGACGACAAGTTCATCTGCCAAACTATTTTGCTCTCTTGGAATTGCTTCGAGGTCAAGGGCATCAAAGTGCTCCATAGTATCCCATACAACATTTCAATAATTTCTTAATCTTTGATTTTTACATGTGAATTTATTCTTAAGTTGCACGATAATTAAATTAGAATCCCCCTTAATGCTAAGCAACTTAATCTTCAAAGATTTTGCCAATTCAAGACCCAACAATATAGCCTCATATTCAGCGACATTGTTGGTTTCTTCAAATTCTAATCGATAGGCAAACTTGAAAATGTGATCAAGGGGAGACTTAAGCACTATCCCAACACCTTTACCATGCCTAGACGCTGCACCATCGAGGTACATGTACCAAACTCTATTATTGAGATCCTTAATCTTATCATCGGGAGGAATTATGAATTTAGACATGATGGCATAGTTCCCAATGTCAGATTTCTCTTTGATTATCTCGTTATGAGGCCTCTTAGGATTTTCAACATGAAATTTTCTTTCGGGCTCTCTATTTAGTCTTACAAAACCACACCCCTAGGAGAAGGAATCATAGCATACGACCAATTCATTTGAATACTTCCTCCTAGATCAGAGGCCCATTTTCTAGATAAAAGCATACCCCAGGCATCAGGCACATCCACAACAACAATATCCATAACAATCATGATGTCTGGGTAAACTGATAGATGAACTTGCAAATATTTGATCAAACCATGCACTTCAATTTTCTTAGAATCCATGGCACATATGTTATAGTAGGGTCTAGAAACTCTTAAGTTAAGTTGTTCCATGACCCTTTTAGTCATTACACAAGCTGATGCACCAGAATCCAA
The DNA here is from genome assembly GCA_000404065.3 of Pinus taeda. Taxonomy (NCBI): domain Eukaryota; kingdom Viridiplantae; phylum Streptophyta; class Pinopsida; order Pinales; family Pinaceae; genus Pinus; species Pinus taeda. The sequence goes on along the minus strand of APFE031080930.1, from coordinate 69,303 downwards.
CATACAATTATTCAATTTGTATCCATTAACTAACAAGGTGATAAAGAAAGGTTGGTGATCTTTGTTATCAACATCTAAGCTTTGCAAATATATGGGAGCATCATGATAATCAACTTCCCGATTCTTCTGTTGAGAAATATTTACTTGAGGACCTTGAATAGCTTTTAGCAACTTATTTCTTTGGGAAGGGATTTTAGCAATCTCGGAGACAAGAACCCAGATTTTTGCATTGTTAAACCAACTTCCCAAATCGACGTCTAATCCAGAGTTTAAACCAGGGTTAAAAGTTCGAGGGGGGATTTGATTCCCGCTTTGATCTTTATCCCTTCTCTGATAGGTCAAACCTTTATCTCTAGCAATTTCCAAGATTTGCTCGGGAGAGGGTTTTTCACCATATAACCTAGCCAAAATGTCACCTTCATTTTCAAGGTTATTTATATTAAAAGTTGATGAAGGATTCATAACATCATGACTATTTTCCTTGACCCCTATCCAATCATCCATAGACAAAGGAAACTTGCTACCTACCACATTTATTTGATCACCCGCTCCAAACATTCCATTGTCCAAGGTTCTTCTAACGATAGGGCAAGTGGATTCTTCATGAAGAGCATCACAAACCCGACAATAAGGAGGAGCATTATCAACCAAATTAGTAAACGGATTAGGGGGTCTTTGCTCACTAGATTGACCCTTCTTTTGCCAATTGTTGTTTCTGTTATTATTATTTCGAGGCTGGAAATTTTGCGTTTGTGTTCTTTCCATTTGGACCAACCTATTCTGCAAAGTGGTTATTTCCTTAGTATGATTAATTTCCATGGTTTCAATCTTTTGAAGCAATTTGAGAACAAGCTCGCTTTCAGGTTCTTGAACTGCTTTTCCTTTAGGTTCTTTTAATTTCGTAGCAGCCCTATCGAAACCTGGGATCTTAGACTTCCCAGATGCTGCCTTGTCCTTTTCAAGCTCTATAGCTAAGGTCTGGCAATCTCTATAATCATTAAGTCTAGCACGCCTCAATTCATAAGATGGCTCAGGACTAAAGGCATCAATGTAAAAATCTCGAAGAGATTTTTCGGTAGGTTTATAGTCTTGAGGTAATTCTCTAACAATACCATTAAACCTTTTATTAAATTCTTCAACAGTTTTATTCTCTCTTTTTTATTATGCTGATAGCTTTTACGAGATGTCTTCCCTCTTTCTTATCTCCATATTTTTCTTTAAAGGCATCAATGATCGACTGTAAGGAATCAAATGAATTCTGAGGTTTTCAGTAAACCATTCATGAGCATCGCCCCCCAAAGTTAAAATAAAAAGAGTCATTCTGACATCCTCATGATCGAAATCAGGAGACCTTGCGTACTTGGCCATCTATATACCAAAATCTCTCAGATGCGAATTTGCACTAATCGCATTATCTCCCTGAAAGCTAGGCAACTTATCTATCCCAAGTGATGGAAGAGCATTAGGATACCCTGGAATAGAAAAATTGCAAGGGGCATACATATCCATGATGTCATGCCTAACTGGACTAGTAAAAAGCAAATGGATATCAGAGAGGGCTTCTTGCCCGAGGTTAACAAGAAGTGTACAAGAAGAGAGTTTGTGTAATCGTACCCTGAGGGCCCTTTCAGGATCAGGAGCAGGATTGCACAGACTGCTTGGATGTCTTCTAGTATACACTCTTGAAGATAATATATGAAGTGGAGTCGCCACCCAGACCGGAAGTGAAACACGGAAAAGCTTGAAATGAAAGGACCAAGGACAGAAAAATCTGTCCCCGGCAACGACGCCAAAAAATGTTGTCGCACAGATTGTCACGACAACGCTCAGACTGGGGGCTGTCACCCTGATCCCCGATCTCTCCGTTTAAGCCTGTCTCCCGCGGCTAAGGGGGGTAGACCCTACAGGAAAATGGATGACCAACTGTGAATCAGTTGGGTTGGGAGACAAGAAGGGAAACCAACACTAAATTTATTTTATTAAATTTACAGACCAGTGCCTTATAAAATAAATGACTAAACGATTATTTATCAAATGCTGCAAAGATATAAACTCATTAACAGTCATTTTACCAACGAAGATTAACCTTTACCACATGCGAGATAATCAATAAATGGCTTAATGATACTCCAGCAATTTGAAATTTTGAAAGATAAAGTTCGATAAACAACCACGTAAAAAAAAAGTTAACCAGAGATCACATTCATGTAGTTAATCTTCAGATGAACATTAAAGCATTTTAAACATTCATTCCCACATCAAAACTTTAGCCTCAGCAGAAAAGATAAAACCTAAGAAATTCCTGAGCCAAGACTGAAATTTGCAAAAAAAATCCCAAAATATTTTTATATTTTTCAGATAAAGCAAAATTTTAAAACTAACTGAAACTTGTAAATCAGAAAAAATCTAAATGATATTAAATCAAAATCTAAACTATAAGAAAACAAATTCTTTATGATTTTTTGAAGTTTTATAATTTTTTTTTATGATTTTTTAATTTATAAAATAAAACTAAATTCTTTTTATAGAAATTCTAAATGTCAAAACTAAAACCAAAATTTAAATCTAAACTAAAATCTAAAGTAAACAAACTTGAAATTATTAAAATCTAATCTAAATCTAAAACTAAAGCTTTAAATCTAAAAAATAAACAAAATATAAAACTAAAACCCTAACTGAAGTCTAAAAAAGGGACATTTTATTTTTTTATGATTTTTTTTAAACAAAAATAAAATTAAAATCTAACTAGAACTAAAGTCGAAAAAACTAGTTATTTATTTATTTATTTATGGATTTTTTTTTTTAAAAAATCTACAAACTAATTTTTAGAAGTAAATGAAACGTTAGCCTTTATGATTTTTTTTTTTTGGAATTTTCATATTTTTAAAAGAAAACAAAATTTTTTTTTTTTTTCTATGAAACTTAAATTAAGAAAGAAGAAAAAGCTAAACAAAAATATAACTAAACCTAAACTAAATAAAAACTAAAGATTAAAACTTTTTTATGCTTTTTATATTTTTATGATTTATTAATTTCAAATGCAATGAATATATAGTAAAATCGAAATGTATACAAACTCAACTACCTACACCCTAAACTATAATAACATACAAAACTAAATTTAAAAAAAAAAATCTAACTTACAAAACCCTAAACGAATATATACAATGTACATATGTATAAAGGAACTATCTAATAAAGAAAAAATTGCCTGATATATAACTTAATGCGTATAGACATAAAATGAGACCAAATCAAAAGGGTTTCGAATATTTTATTTGATGCTGTTTGATGTGCAGGTGAACGCAGTGAGACGCGAGCAGAGAAAACTGCGAGGATTTGTTTTGCAGGTGAATTCTTCAGCAACGGATGGATAACAAAACTGGAGCAGCGTGAGTGAGATTGTAGGAATGAAGCACGCGTGGCTGGGCAACGGAAGACCACGGGAGGCGCTGCGTTGAGAAGGGAGAGAGAAACGACTGCAGCTGAAACAGCTTGGGACGTGCAAGCAGTAAGCAGAAAACTGCGTTTTGAAATGCTGAGAATGTGCGCGGCACAAGGAGGACGCAGTTGTAGTGTGAAGGAATCGATGGTTGAAGGTTTGGAGTTGGAGGCAATAGCGTACATGTGATGAGGACGCACAACGGAGAGGGTTCAACGCAAGTGTGCTAGGAACAGCAGAGATGGATTTGCAGAACGTAGTTTTGAAAGGGTGGATGCACGTTGGGATATGATAGCACCTCACTGAAAGGAGATACGCAGGAGAGATAGAAGAATGAGGCAGCAGAGGTGAGAAATGAAACACACAGCCGCAAAACTCTTAATAAATTTTGAAAATAATTATGCCGAACAAACCCCAGGCAGTAAACAAAAATGGAAAATTGTTGCCAAATAAAACCCTGAAATTTCCATATTAAAATGTTATATTCTGCTTCAAGATTTATTAATAAACCCAAAAAAAATTCTCCAGATTTGGACAAGATCTGAAACCCTGGATTGCAAAACAATTTGGATAAACCCTCAGAAATCTCCAGAAAACCCTGCAACCTGTAATGGAAAAACACCCAAAAATAATATGTGCAGAAAATGAAACTAAGACCCTAAATCAGCCAAACAGTTACAACATTTACAGATCTATGGCTCTATAACAGCCAGATTTGTCAGTGATCATCAGTAATATTTTCAAAATTTTAGATTTACTATGGAATGCTTTAGAAAAAGAAAACTCTCATGCATATCAGAGAATAAACTCTAAATGATAGACTCATAACCAAAACTGGTTGGGCTCTACAAGAGAGTGCTTTGGGGGAGTTGGCTGGTTCAGCCGAGAACTTCCCCAAATGCCCACTGATTTTCTCAACAAGGGTTTCCTGCACAGCTCACTTCAACCATCAATAAAGAGAGAAAAATAGTACTAGATCCCAGATGTAATGGAGATACTTGCCATTATTTCAGAAATTCTAATACCATTCAAACCCTAGCAAGTGAACAAGATGTTTGTGTTCATCAATACTCTATATTAAGATATTACTAATGGCTGAAAACAAAATTATGCAGAAAATAAAACAGCTCACAGCACTTCAGGAGAGTAACACCAACAAGATTTCAGCCCCAAAGTCTTTCTTTATTAGCACCAGAAAAAGTTTACAGAAGAGCTTTCTTCAGCACATGACTCACAGATTGAATGATCTCAAATGACCCCTAGCACCCTATTTAAAGGAAAAAATCCCAACGGCTAGTTCGAGTGATCCATGTCAAAATGATCTCGACCGTCGATGAGGATCAAGATTTCTTTTAATCTCATCCGTCGAATTTTTAAATGCATTTT